>CAUYQV010039549.1:0-83468 GCA_963574575.1 Galagoides demidoff | reverse complement strand
GGGTTCGAATCCCCAGCCCGGGCCCGCCAAACAACAATGATGGCTGCAACCAAAAAATGGCCCGGTGTTGTGGCGGGTGCCTGTGGTCCCAGCTACTTGGGAGGCGGAGGCAGGAGACTCTCTTGAGCCCAAGAGTTGGAGGTTGCTATGAGCTGTGAGGCCATGGCACTCTACCCAGGGGGATAACTTGAGGCTCCGTCTCAAAAAAATAAATAAATAAATAAATAAATAAATAAAACAAACTGGCAAAGTTAAAGAAGCTGGATAGATGAGTTCTGCACAAATTAAATGAACCAGAAGAGATATCTTCTGAATCATCATGAAGCTTCTTGCCTTTCTTTACTGTCATGGCATAAAGGCGAACCATTTCTACAGCACATTGTTACCCGTGATGAAAAATGGATTCTTGGGTTATTTTGTTGTTGTTGTCATTTGTTTGTTTGTTTGTTTGGAGACAGAGTCTCCCCCTGTTGCCCTGGGTATAAAGGCCTGGCATCATCATAGCTCTCAGCAACCTCAAACTCCTGTGCTCATGGGATCCTCCTGCCTCATCCTCCATAGTAGTTGGGACTACAGGCCTGTGCCACCATGTTTGGCTCATTTTTCAATTTTTAGTAGAGACAGGGTTTCACTCTTTCCCAGGCTGGTCTTGAACTCCTGAGCTCAAGTAATCCACCTGCCTCGGCCTCCCAGAGTGCTAGGATTACAGGGGTGAGCCACTGTGCCTGGCCAAAAAATGGATTCTTTTTGACAATTGCAAGTGTTTGGCACAATGGCTGAATAAAGATAAAAGGGTCAGAACGCAGCCCAAGACTGCACATTCATCAAAGAAAGTGGTGTCTGCGTGGTGGTCCAGCACTAGTATTATTCACACAGCTTCATGAAACCCACCCAGTCAATTACACAGAATAGCTACTGCAACTAATTGTGTGAAATAATGAGGATGTTTGCAATTAAACAGCCAAGATTGGTCAATAGAGACAGCTCAATCCTCTTGTGAGACGTTTGACCACATGTCACACAAACTACGCAGCTCAAACTACAGGGACTGGACTTAGAAAACTCTCTGTCTTGGAAACCCTCCGTCGTCCTCCATATTCCCTAGGCCTTGCACCAACTGACTACCACTTCCTGCAAGGAAAAATATTCAATTCTCAACAAGCTATGGAAAATGCCTTTCATGATTTTATCTTCAGGCGTCTTCACTGCTGGCATACGCAGGCTACCATTAAGATGGCAACACTGTGGCTCAAACGAGTAGGGTGCCAGCCCCATATTGCGGGGGTGGTGGGTTCGAACCCAGCCCTGGCCAAAACCTGCAAAAAAAAGAAAAGAAAAGATGGTAACACGGTGTCTATAGTTCAGGCCCATACTTTTAATCGTTGTACTGCTTCTTGTTTGAGATATCATAAACTAAACTTTTGATTGGAAGTCAGACATATCGTATTGGATCACCTCAACACAATCAACATCATAAATCATAGAGCAAAACAGAAAGGGGAAGAAGCCACCAGGGAATGCAGATGCAGGATGCCTGTATTGAAGTAGCAGACACTCTACAAGAGGAGGAAGGGACATATGGAGTCAAAAACATTATTTTAAATAACTTAGGAGGAAACGTTCCTAATGCAAAGACCCAAGTCTTCACGGCAGAAAGGTTCAGAGTCTTTGGCTACGTTGATGGGGCCAACAACACTTAGGCACGTCCTGGTAAAACAGACTTCTAGGTTTTTCTTTATTGAAAGGGGGGGAAAATCAGACCGTCAAGGAACTTCTTATCTGTAACATAGAAAGCCGAGAGATATTGGTTTGCAAATCCAAGCAATGGAGAGAAAACCGCTAGAATACTGTAGCAGCACGTATGGATTATCTGTTAAGGTGAAAGAAAGCGTAATGGTTTGGGTGTGGAGTGTCTGTGCCCACAAAAACTCAAGGTTGAAAATTGACCCTCAATGTGGTGGTGTTGGAAGGCAGGGCCTAGAGGGAGGTGTCTGAATCATGAGTGAGTGCAGCTCCTCCGTGAACACCGTGGTACATTCTTGTGGCAGTGAGTGAGTTCTCATTTTGGGGAAGCTGGATTAGTTCTGGTGGGAATGATTAATTCCTGAGAGAGTCCTTTGTTACAGAGCCAGGACACCTGCAGGCTTCACTCTTCCCATGTGTCTGCTTCCCCTTTGGCCCCTGTCGTGACTCAGCAGGAAATACCTCCCCAGAAGCCCTTGAACTTCCCAGCCTGCAGAACTATGAGCAAAATATACCTCTTGTCTTTATAAATGATCCAGTCTCAGGTATTTTACTAAAGCAACATAAAACATAAAAAGATATTTTGAGGACATGCACTAATTCAAAGCAGATAATTGAGTAGATTATCCCTGCAGTCCCCAAACTTTTTGGTACCAGGAACTTGTTTTGTGGAAGACTGGGTAGGGGTGGGGCATTAGATTCTCACAAGCATCATGCAACCTAGATCAGTTGAATTAGAAGTTTCCAGTAGGGTTCATGCTCCCATGAGAATCTGATGACAGGAGGCAGAGCTCAGGTGGTGATGTGATTGAGGGGGAGCGGCTGTAAATACAGACGAAGCTTCACTGGGTTGCCTTCCTCTCACCTCTTTCTGTGTGGTCTGGTTCCTAGCAGGCCACAGACTGGTACCAGTCCACAGCCCAGGTATTGGGGGCCACATGGTTATTGGATAACTAAAATTACACTCAGTGTAAGATCATTTGACATGCACTTTAAGTAATAAAAAAACTCCTCTGGCAGGCTGTGCTATATCCTTGGTTAAGGAAAGATCTTTCAATTCCTAGAGACCCCCCTCAATGGCAATTAAAACATAATATTCATAGTTTATTTAATAAAGTAGTTGGGTTAAATTTAAGGCTTCATTTCTTTTCTTTTCTTTTTTTTTTTTTTGAGATGGAGCCTCAAGCTGTCCCCCTGGGTAGAGTGCCATGGCATCACAGCTCATAGCAACCTCCAACTCCTGGGCTCAAGCGAGTCTCCTGCCTCTGCCTCCCAAGTAGCTGGGACCACAGGTGCCTGCCACAACGCCCGGCCACTTTTTGGTTGCAGCCATCATTTTTGTTTGGCGGGCCCGGGCTGGGGATTCGAACCCGCCACCTTAGGTGTATGTGGCTGGCGCCTTAGCCAATTGAGCCACAGGCGCCGAGCCTAACCCCTCTTCTTCAAGCACAGCTCTGATGTGTCACTCTCTTATTTAAACATCTTCCATGGCTCCCTCTGCCAACTGAATGAGGCATACAGTTTCCACCAATGCTGGGCTTTGAGGTGGCCTATGAGCTGGCACCAGCCACTTTCCCACTTCACTACCCTCTCCCTTTCTGCCTTGCTCAGTCAGACCACTATTCCCTGATCACGTGCCATGCATTCACAGCCCTGGGCCTTGCACAGCTGTCCTTTTTACCTGGAATGCCCACCCTTCCCTGACCCCTTAGAGGTCCCCTGAAGTCTTACAAAGTCATGAGATGCTCCCAGCTGTCCCTGCAGCACCCCCCACCCAAATTCTCCTTCTGGGATGCCCCAGTATAGACAACCACAGGGCCCCCTGCCTCCTGCCATTCACAACTCAGCTCAAAGGCCACCTCCTCAGAGTGGACTTCCCTGATTCTGTCTAAAGGGCATCCTGGATGCCCTCTAGCCTCTGACCCTGCTCTGTCTCCTCTATCAGTCCTTGCATCTATAGGGGCTGGTTTATTCATCTGCTGTCTGCCTCCCCCACTGCAGGGCATGGGGTGCATCTGCCTGCTGTGTTCACTGCAGTGTCCTCGGAAGGACCTGGCACAAGCAGACCCAGGAGAAATATCAGTTTTTGAATAAGTAAGTGACAGCATTTACTGAATCCTGCCGAGGCCTCACAGAACTTGGTAAATTTGCACAGCTCCAGTCCCAGTTTGGCTAATCCCAGATCTGAGGTTTGTGAGTCTTTTCACCAGGATGGACCTTTCAAGTCCAGGTTCTACTACTAACTCACTAACTAGCTGAGGGACCCTGGTGAGTCATGTCACTTTGTCATTTTGTGGGTTTCGGAATCATCCTTGTCTGCTAACAGCCCAGCTCTTGTGCTCAGTGTGGGGCCAGACACACCCTGGTTCTGCAGAGGGTGGCTCAGCTGGGGACAGAGGCCACTCAGTGGGGCTGGGCTAGAGTCTCAGGCCCTCCTTTGCAGGAGGAACAGGAGTTCTTCAGGCTGACTCTGCAGCCCCTTCCACCGTGAACCCACTGGAATTCTCTGCCTCTGCAGTGACTGGCCCCCCCTCCACCCCCACCAAGCCATGCTGCCTGCCGCAGACGCAGCTAGAGACTCAGCTAGCTCAGGAGCAAGGGAAGCAGAGATCACTGTCTTATCCTTCATAGGCAGCTAGGAAATCTCCAGCCCATAGTGGTGGTAGCAGTGGCAGTGGCAGTGGCAGTGGTGGCGGTAGGCAGAGGCAGCTCTGTTTGAAGCCCTTCCTCCGCCTCCGCAGAGCTGCGACTCACCGATTCCCCCTTCTCTCCCGCTGGCCCCACGTAGCCTCGCTCCCCCTTGATGCCCTGACAAGTCACAAAGAGAGAGCAGAATTAGCCCTGTGGCCTGCCTGTCACGGTGCTAATGCAGGGGGTGGAGACTATAGCTGGCACCCACACCGACTCTGAGGCAGATGGCACCGAGGAGGATGGCTGGGAAGGGGAAGCCTCCCACCTACCATGCCACCATGGACCTCCATAGAAAGTGGGGACATGCCCACCCTGTGAGTTCCTGTGGGGTGTGGCACCTCCCAGCAGTCTCCCCAACTCTCCCAATTCTCACAGAGGCAGATCTCAGTTCTTGCTGTGTCTGGGGCTTGCAGGGTGTGCTAAGAGTCTGGCTCTCCAAAGCAGAGTGGGGGGCCAAGCTGTGCTACCAAGGAGGCCTACAGTGGAGGCTGTACAGATGGCCCAGTAGAGGCAGAGGCCAAAACTCCTGGGAACGGGGAGCCTGCTGAGGGATGCCGAGCACAGCCCCATCTTGACCACCAGCCTGAGCCTACAGTGCCCCCAGAACCAGGGTCCCCTTACTTACAGGCAGTCCTGGGGGCCCCATTGCACCTGGGTAACCAGGTTGCCCTGGAGGACCCTGCAAAGAAAGGCAGATGTTGTGGACCACCCCCAACATTTCTGGTCCTCCTGTCGCCAGGCAACAGGATGGCCAAAGCTGGGACAGGTGCCCCAGATGGAGCTGCCATCTACCAGGCATCCGCCCCCCAGCACAACCACCACTGGGCCATTTCCCCCAGCCCCAGGTTCCCTCAACTGCGACCACCACCACAGACCTGGGGCTGGAGACAAGCCCCCACCTTGGAAGCTGAACCAGAGAAGGAGGCCCAGTGCAGTGGGGACCAGGGAGGAGCAGTGGAAGGGGCGTGTGCAATGTTGCGGGCAGAGGGAAGAGGAGACCCCCTAGGGATGCTGGTGAGAATGGGGGCTGCCCCTGACAGGAAGACCCTACAGTCAGGGAGTCAGGGCGGAGGGGCAGAGCATTCACAAAGGAGTCCGCCTCCCAACTTCTGCTCAGTGACTACTCCTCGGGGCCCAACCTCTGTCTCCCCAGGGCTCTGCCAGCCTCCTCTTACCGGCTCCCCCTTGTCACCTGTCAGCCCTGGGGGTCCTCGTTCTCCTTGAAGGCCCTTAGGAAGAAAAATCATGAGAAACTGCAGCAGAGGGCAATCCCCACCCAGCCCAACGGCCCTCCTCCCACCCCAGCCCTCTGTCCCCATTCTGGGCTAAGGTGGAGGTCACTAGTGGCTCCCTGATGTCCCTAGCAAAGTGACCATAGCGGTGTACTTCAGAAGGGTAACTATCTGAAAAGCACCTCTGGGTGCTTTGGGGGAATGTGCCCTCCAGTACAGGTAAGAGCAGATATATGCGGCCCCAGTGGGTGACTCTGAGAGGGTACCTCTCAGGTGCCCAGTGTTGGTGTGCTCTACCCCGGTAACTGCCTTTAGGGGGGTGACAGATGAGACGTGTGTTCCTTCTGAGGGACAATTGTCAGGAGAGGTTCCCCAGAGTGATGAGTGATATTCCCCACCAGAGTATATCGCCTGACACCCGACACTTACCTGTCTGAGCCACCCTGTACCCAAGCCCCAAATTGCCTCCTTTTAGGGATGCAGAGCATGACACGGGAAGGCTCACTTGAGAGCAGGCCCGTGGGAAAGGGGACATCACTTTCAAAGCCAGAGGCCCCGCCCCTCGTTCCTCACCCTGGCCATCGCAGATTCGCCACGCCATTGAGGGCACCTTTTTTGCCCCCTTCTCCCTCACGCCCTGGAGAGACGGCGCCCAAACCTTTCCATGACACAAGACAGATGACTAGACGGACAGATGGCCCCTTCACCCAAGCAAGCAGAAACAAACAAGGCCCGGCCAGAGATGAGGATGTGGGGACAGATGGAGCTGCGACAAGGAGGAGCCCTGCTCCCTGAGCCTCGATCACTAGGCCTGGGAGGAGAGGAGCCAGACCCCAGGAACATGAATTCTGACAAACAGGGGGTTAGTTTCTGTGACCCAGGAGGAGCAACAGTGAGGACGGGGGTGATTTAAACACACTTGTGACGCTGACGAAGGCAGAGCAATTAACGACACCTGGCAGAAGGAGCAGGCACAGAGGGGCAGGGCCCCCTGACACCCAGAAACCGAAATGGCTGGTATCACATCCCCAGCCTCAGAACAGGCTGGGACCGGAGCCAAGGAAGAGGTAAGGGAGAGAAGGAAGTAGACGGTTTCCTCTAGGACGATGGACAAGGTGCAGGCAGGGCTGCCTTTAAATCCCTGGGTGCCTCTGGGCAGCCCTGCCAAGCAGCGGGGCAGCGAACCTGTGCCAGCCTGCAATGTGAGGCCCTGAAGCTTTGGCATCTCTGCTGGGCTCTGAGCCAGGAGCCTGGCAGGGCCCCAAGAACTACTTTCAGCGAATCTTTAGTCAACACCAAAGGTGGTGAGAAGCGGGAGGCAGAGTGAGAAGAGAGGGGAAAAGGGGCCCTGGAGGCACCAGCCTGACATAAGAAGGTATGATAGGGAGGACCTGGAGGAGTGGTGTGGATGTGGGCGGGAAGGAAAAGAAGATGAAGGGGGTGAGAGAGAAGAGGAGAGAAAGACGCAGGGGAGGAGGGGGGGGGAATGGAGAGAAGTCAGAGGCTGGGAGGACGTCCAAGCTGCCAGAACCTCAGGGGACCTGTGGGACCTGTGTCGTTAGCTACCAAGCCTGCAGGGGGACAACAAACATGAGGACAGAGGTGAGGGCATGACGCAAGGGAGACAAGCGAAAGCCACAGAGACCTGGCTTGCGGGGGGAGGGGAGGTCGAGCAGCGCTAGGTTCTTACAGGCAATCCGGGAGAGCCAACAGCACCAGGAAAACCTGGGGGGCCCTGGTGGGAGAAACAGGCAGGTCACATCTCACAAGCACGGTAACCCTGGGGTGGCCTGGGGGGCATGGTCTAGGGCTGGGGGGGCTGTGGGGAAAGGAGGTCATGGGAATGTTTTCAAGGAAGCTAGGAAAGAGACTCCTTGGAAGTCTTGGCCCAGAAGACAACTGCTCCTGCCCTCGCTCCAGGAAGAATGGGTCCTCCACTGGCAGAGATGAGACACAGGCCCCAGAGCCAGAGTCCCCCCGAAGTCTTCTGGGGTCTAACTGAATACCCACGCTGAAGTGGAAGCCTGCTTCTTCCTGCCTGGCCCATCACACTTGCCACCTGGCCTCCATGGGCCCCCCACCAGTGGGCAGCTCACTGCCTCTAAGTGGCTCCCACCAGCCAGTTTTCTCCAAAAAAGCCTTTTCAGTTCTTCAGTCTTTCCTAGTCATTTCTATTTTATGGCCATATCAACACCACAGAGGACTCCAGGGTAGATGCCCCTGGTCTGGTCTTTGCAGACTTGCCCTACTGGTGGCCCAACAGAGCAATGGAGGGCAGCTCCATTGTACCCACCCACCCTTGTAGGGACTGGAGTCACAGGGGCACAGAGACATATGGTCAGAATATCCATGCCTGCCTCCCTGCTGCCAAGACTATGAGCCGGTAGCTCAGCCCCCCACCCAGGGTGGCCACAGTCCATTGTGTAAAACACAGCAGGGAGGACACAGGGAAGCAGAGCCATGCCCCTGAGGGCTGCCCCTCAGTGGGACCACAGGCACTTGGGGCAGAGCATTCCCAGACAAGTGGTAGGAGACCACAGTCCCCATGATGCCCTGATGAGGGGCTAGAGAAGGCACTTCGAACTTCCTTCTTTCTGCCATGCCCAGCTTCTTAGGGATAAGGCAGCAGCCGAATGATGTGTGAGTGTCATGACCCCTTTGAGAGCTTTTCAAGCAGGGCAGGGAAGCACAGATACTTACAATAGGGCCGGGAAGACCTGGAGAGCCCCTCATGCCAGGTGGACCCTACAGAGGAAGCCAAGGGACAAGGATGAAGAGTTTGGACCTCATAGAGCCTGGGGCCTCAGCAGCAATTGCACCTCAGCTCACCACAGCGAGGGTCACCATTTAGCTGAGTCTAAAACAACCTTTCATTTGGTTCATTTGGTCATCCAACACACATTTATTGAGCAATTATTATGTACCACGCACTGGTCCAAGGGCTGGGAACACAGAATAAACAGATAACATGGCTCCTCGCATTCTAGGGGAGAGATGGACACAGTAACAGACAGAGCAGGGGCTGGCACATAGTTGGTGTTCGACAGATACCTGCGCAGTGTTCCCGAATGGAGTATGTTGGATGGTGATGAGTGGGATGCAGGCAAGGGAGCCTGGAGGGGCTGAGGCTGGTGAAGGGACTCAGTTTTAGAGGATGGTGATGGCTCAGTGCTTGCAGCTCGGCCACTAGAGCGCCAGCCACATACACCAGAGCTGGCGGGTTCGAACCCAGCCTGGGCCTGCCGAACAACAATGACAACTACAACCAAAAAATAGCCAGGCATTGTGGTGGGCACCTGTAGTCCCAAGTACTTGGGGGGCTGAGGCAAGAGAATTGCTTAAGCCCAAGAGTTTAAGGTTGCTGTTAGCTGTGATGCCATGGCACTCTACTGAGGGCATCATAGTGAGACTCTGTCCCAAAAAAAAAAGAGGGTGGTGAGTGGAGGTCTCCCTGAGATGACATTGGAGCAAAGCTGCAGGAATGCAGGAATGAGCCCCAGAGAAGGGTACTGAAGGAAAAGGATGCAGCCAGGCCTGGGGATGGTGGCACATGTCATGTGTAGACCAAAGGAGCCAGAGCTAAGGGGCACCTGTCACATGAGGCCTCTTGAGGCCCTGAATGGTCTTACCTCTTCTCCTCTCTGGCCTGGCAGTCCTGGAGGACCAGGCAGGCCCGGGCTCCCAGCACAGCCAGGATCTCCCTCGCTGTTGTCTCCCTGGAGATGGGGTGGCAAGAGTGAGTGGCCAGGGCTCTCTCCTGGGGCGTGGAATGGGCTGAGAGAGCAGGCAGGGTCCACTCACCCGGGCCTCCTCAGCTCTTGGGCGTTCCCTTTCTGAGAAGCACTGCGGAGGGCAAGGACAGGAGCTCTGTCAGCTGAGACTGCAGGGAGCCCCCTACCTCAAGGGGTGCCCTGAGCCTAGTCCCCTTACCCAGGTGCAGCTGTCGAGGCCTGGTACACCAGGGATACCCTGTTCCCCCTTTTCGCCTTTCTCCAGGAGGGATGCTGGGTGGGCCACCTGCCCCTGGACACAGTCCCTGCAGATGCTCTGAGGAGGGAACAGGGAGGGAAGGGGGCACGGGTCAGACATGGCGAATGGGGGAGCCCCACACAGAGCCCAAAGCCAGGGCCCCTTCACCAGCAGCCCTCTGCCCACATTCTCTCCCTGCGGCAGCTTTGTTCCATACTTGAGGGACCCACTCCCAACAATTGGCTTTGAGTTTCCTCCAGGAAGAAGCTCGGGTAGGGCTAAGCCAAAGCCACTTTCCAGACAGGCGTGTGGGAGGAGGTGGAGGGGCCCACAGAGGGACCATCTGTCCCGGCTGTTCCTGCAACCTGCACCCACTGTGAGGACAAGCCACAAGGAGTTAGACTGAAGAGGCTGGCTCCAAACGCCAGCTTCTCTGCCCAGGGGAGCAAAGGGACAGCTGCGGGAAGAGCCAGGACACCCTCTAGGATGGGCCTGCCCTCCTTCCCCAGAGCAGGCCTGACTGCCCACGCGTTTCCCATGTCCCTGTGCCTGAACAGTCTTCCTACCAGGAAGGCCTTCTTTTTACTCGGGGGTTTAAAATCCTTGGATTTCAGATCCCTCTGAGTTTGATGGAAGATTTGGGTACTCTTCCCAGAAAAATAAACCCACTAGTGAAGACCACCAGCCTGCAATTTCAGAGGCCTCCAGGAGCCGGGAGCCTATCCATGGCCCACTGTGGTGTCCACAGATGCCCAGGCCGGAGCCCCCACATCACCTTCACTGTTCACTCCAAGTCCAGTGATAATGGCTGCCATTTACTCAGCATCCATAATGCCAGGTATGTAATAGGCCTCTACACATCATCACATTCAATCCTAACAGTGCAATGGCAGTGGGGCCAGTAAACTTATAAGCACCGTGGCGATGAAAAGGTTGAGAGGCCGAGTGACTTGTCTAAGGTAAGGGGAGACCCCAGGGCAGGGACAGCGTTCTCTCTGCAGGCCCTGCCTCCTCTGTACTGCAGATGCATATGGTGGCCAGAGCTCCTGGTCAGCATCCCCCAGGGTGCCATCCAGCCCCTTCTCCAGACCACACTCAGGTCCTATTTGGGGGCCTCCCTGGAGCACTTGTTTAAGAAGTCAACAAAGGAAATGTTACAGGGAGAAATGTCAAGGCCTGGATTTGGAGTCATACAATTGCTGCTCAAAGGCAGGACATGGGGAACCCAGGCTTGACTGAAGCTTAGAGGAGAAGAGTTGAGGGGTTCATTGCCACAACCCTACTGTGACCCAACATGTCACTGCTGCCAGGAGGTGACCCTGCCCTCCTCTAGCTACTTCTGGAGGGATTTGCTGTTCAGAACAAGGGCAGGGCAGACAGTCCTCATCATCTGCCCTGACCAGCGCCCATCAAGCAGAGGGATGTCCAGGGCAGTGACTAGCCCATGCTACAAGAGGGTGGCTCGGATCAGGAAGGGGGTAGCTCTGGAGGCCAAGGCATGAAAGGGACCCCTGAGGACGCGGAGCTGAAGAAGAGAAGGCATGCCATGAGGTCAGCCTTCAAAAACCTAAAGGCAGCCTGAGGAATTACTGTGTTTTCATCTCTAGGTGACTGAGCAAAGATGAGCTGACTGTGTGACCCTAGGTTCCTTAGGGGAACCTCCACCCAACTTGGGAAGCCAGACCAGGCCATAGCCCTTTGGTGTGGTCTCGAGGCTGTTTGCAGGCCCTGGCGGGCCAGCTCTGACCAGGCCCCAGGTGCCCCTTCTCATACCACTAGAACAACTTCTCATATCCCATCTCCTTCTGGGATTCTTTCTAGATTGACCAGACAATGGCTGAATCCTTCTTCCAGACCCCACCCAGCCCCATCACTATGGGACTATGACCCGCACAGCCTCCTGCCACTGTGCGCACCCTCTCTGCTCTGCTCTGGAAGCTGCTGGGCCGGCCCTGGTTTGACCTAGGTGCTCCCGGGCCTCACCGCCACCTGCTGCAGAGACTTCAGGGCTGGGTCTGCCAACAGCATCTGCCATGTGGGTGCCTTCACAGGACGCCTTTAAGCACTCATTCAGCAAATGTTGCCTGGGGGTTCTGTTACCATCCAGGCACCAGCTAGGCCCTCTTAGACAGATGCTTGGAACGCATGTGCCCTACAAACTGCTGCTCTCTCTGTGAGGTGCCACACAGCTGCGCACTCACTGAGATAATCTCCTTAGGAGACACCCCCGCCAGCTCCTACTCCCTCCCTGCTACCTCTTACCTTAAGGAGGTACTGTTCAATTGGCAGGGATCCCTGCAAGAGACAGATGTGCGGGCTCAGGCAGTTAAGGGGAAGGGATGGAGACTTACAGGAGCAGGTAGTATATGCCATGCTGCTGGAGCTTCTCCAGCCTCCACAGAGGGAGAGAAGAGGGCCCCCTGCCCTGGCAGTTGGAGGGCCAGCTGCATGGCCAGCTCTGCCCTGGGAAAAGGTGGGCAGGGAATGGACAGTTAGGCCTGGCTGTACCTACCAGTTCTGCTGTCAGCCCAGGCTGTCCTGGCAAACCGTTGTTTCCAGGCACTCCCTGCAGCCAAGAAGAGACACGGGTGAGTGAACTCCTTCTCTAGCCCACTGGTCAGCCTGCTCCTGCTCATCATCCCCCCTGCCTCTTCCCCTCATCCTGCAGAGCTGAGAGCCTGAGCTGGCAGAAGACTGACATCTATTCTTAGATCAAAAGCCTCCAGACCCTTGGTAGGGAAGAAGAGTAGGGCCAGAGGAATGACCCCTAAAACCAGTATGACAGGGAAAGCTCTGAAATTGGGCAGAGGATTCTGGGAGGCCGAGGTGGGTGGAATGCTTGAGCTCACAATTTCAAGACCAGCTTGAGCAAGAGCAAGACCCCATCTCTAAAATAGCTGGGCATTGTGGTGGGTGCCTGTAGTCCCAGCTACTTAGGAGGCTGAGGCAAGAGGATCGCTTGAGCCAAGAGTTTGAGGTTGCTGTGAGCTATGACTCCACAGCACTCTACCTGGGGCAAGAAAATGAGACTCTGTTAGAAAAGAAAGAAAGAAAAGGAAAGAAAGGAAGGAAGGAAGGAAGGAAGGAAGGAAGGAAAGGAAGGAAGAAAGAAAGAAAGAAAGAAATCGGGTAGAGGGGCTTCTATATAGTGGCTATTGTTTCTTCCTGTACTAAGTAGTTTTTCTGTGTTTTCTCATTTAATCACCACAGTTCTCTCTTGGTGAGCTAGGTATTGCAGCTGTCTTAAAAAGAGTACAAAGGGCAGTGCCTGTGGCTCAGTGGGTAGGGTGCCTGTTCCATATACCGAGGGTGGCTGGTTCAAACCCAGCCCCAGCCAAACTGCAACAAAAAATAGCCAGGCATTGTAGCGGGCACCTGTGGTCCCAGCTACTCAGGAGGCTGAGGCAAGAGAATCGCCTAAGGGCAACAAGTGAGACTCTGTCTCTTAAAACAAAACAAAAAACAGCACAAAAGACTCAGAAGGGGTAAATATCTTGCCAAAGATCACAAGTTGAAGAAGGCTCGGACATTCATGTACAAAGCAAGGGTGGATGGTTGCCAGTCAGACCCATCTAGGTGCAGATCCTGACTACTTATATAACTTTGGGCAGGTTACGTAAAAAAAAAAAACAAAAAAAAAACCCCGTGCCTCAGTTTCTCTATCTGTAAAACAGGGATAGTTTATGGTGAGGCTTCAAGGAGACAAGGACTGTAAGGATGGTCGCATTAAATGCATGCCCCCCAGACTCTTCCCCTTGCAGAATCACAAGGCACATTTGCATATTAAACACTCCATGGAGGCAGGGAGTATGCTCTGTCTTGGATCCCCAGCGCCCGACTGGGGGAGGTGTGCCATAAGTACGTGTTGAGTGAACGCACCGCTGCTCAGCCTGCTCCTCCCTACATAGGATTTCCTTGGCTCGCTTTGCAGTTTGGCCTCCCTTCAAGTCCAAGGTCCAGCAGTAGAACACATCACCTGCCCTGAGCAACCCTCCCTATCTCAGGGCAGGCTCTACCAGGCCCAGGTCAGACCTAAATCACCCAATGCAGCCCTTTAGCACCCCCACGCACCATCAGGGCTTCGAGTAGTGACTGGCGCAGGAAAAATGCCTTGATTATTATGCCCCTAAATTATTATTCATCCTCTGCCCCTCTCTCCATTGCCAATATTGTCAGGTCAAGCCTGATAGTTTGTGATCATTTCCCTGCCCTCCCAGAACTCAATGTCCCACCTGTTGCTCTACCATGGGAGTGAAGAATGCCCAGGTGTAAACCTACGCTCATCCACCTACTACCTACATAGATCCAGACACATTTTTAATCTCCGTGTTGTATACCTCTGAGCATATTTCTCCCTGAAGAGATGGGGAGGTGCCTTTTAGTGGCAGCCTCGGCTTGCTCTAAGGCACTGGCACTAGATGAGGACTCTGGTGGCTGGGACCAGACTCATAAGTCACTCTTTTCTGCCTCATTCCCCCACATGTCTTGGCAGAGTTCATTCTACATCACTCTTGCTTGTTAATGGGTCACTTTGAAATGACTCTCACGCTTCCCCAAGCAAAATGCAAGCCCTCTGCAGACAGATTCCTATTTCCCAGCAGCATGGCAGGAAGCCCAGGACACTCGGCAAATGTGTGGCTGCAAATGTGTGGCATGGGGACGCTAGTGTAGCACTCCCGACCCAGGCAGAGAGAAGCAGGATCCTGGCAGAGACTCCTGTCAGCAATGGTGGCTCACCAGAGCAGATTCCCAGCCCCGGGTAGCAGGCAAGGCATACTGGGCGGGGGTGGTGTCCGGGGAGGACAGAGACAAAATGCATCAAATCAATGGGGCAGGAAGGAATAACATAAAAAGCTTCCACGTGATTCTCCCCCGCTTCTTCAGGTAAGAATCACTTTTTCAGGAACTGGGAGCCAGACGTGTGGAAGGCACTGTCTGTGTCTCCTAGAATCTCCAGATAATGTGGCTTAGTGTGCAAACCATCAGGAAACTGTCCCAAAAGGCAGAGAGCAAAAGCGCTGCGCACACGGAAGCCCCAGTCTAGTCTTGCTGATTCCTAGCTGGGTGACCACGGACGAGATACTCCACCTCTCGGAGCCTCAGCTTGCCCAGCTGTGGCTTAGGAATAAAAACCCCTTCCTTTGGGGATTGATGTGAATAAAAGGATGGATGTCAAATATTATAATAATAGTAGTCGTTTTCATGCTAATGATAGCTAATGCCTTCCAAGCATTTATTACGTGCCAGGCACAGTTCTATGCATTTCATACACGTTAATTTGTTTAATACTCACAAAAGCTCCACTGGGTAAGTGCGCTCAGTAGATGAAGGCAGAGAGGGACAGAGAGGTTATGGACTCAGCCAGCACCACACAGCTAGCACCTGGCAGAGCTGGGGTTCAAGTTCAGGCTGCCTGGCTCTGGAATGCCCTCTCTAATCAGAAATGCCACTCAAATCCTAATGCTCCCCTCACTACCTGTGGCTTCCTTGTCGGCTCTGCCAGGAAGGCTGTCCCTCACAGGCTCATTCCTCATTTCCTGCAAGTTTTGATCCAAATGTCACCTCCTTTCCAGCATATTTTGTAAATCTCTTTCCTGCCCTCCTCTACTTTTCTATCTCCATTCCCTGCTCTTTCTCCTGAGCGTGCATCACTTTCTAACACACTGGATTTTTTCTTGCTTATCGTCTGTCTCTCTTACTAGAATGCAAGCTCCAAGAGGGACTGATTTTTTTTTTTTTTTGGTACCCTGCTATATCCCCAGCACCTGAATGGTGCCTGGAAAATAGCAGATGTGCAAAAATATGTGTTACAGGAATGGATGTTGAATGCAGCTCCCAAACAGGCCTCTGTACCAGTGTAACAGATTTTTATCTGACCTGAATGCTGGCTTCATGACAGCTGACACACAGGGCAACCCCTTGAAACATGGCTAGGAGTGCACACAGCTTGACCAGGGAAGAGTGGTGCCATCCCAGGGAGCAAATGCATAGAGAAGTGTGAAATGATAGGCATATGTGATTGGGGCCAGGGAGCAGCATCCTCGGGGTCCGGCGTGGAGTGTGAGCCCTGCCACCTCCTTATTTTCTCCTCCCTCTTTACCTGTAGTCCAGGTACTCCTGGGGGACCTGGTGGTCCAGGAACACCTGGGGGACCCTGAAGGAGGGAAGAAAGAATCAGAGCCTGAAGAGAGCTCTGCCCCATGGCTGGGGGCAGTGGTTTAGGATGGGCAAGCCGCGGGGCGCTGGCAGACGACAGGAGAGACAGAGGAGACAAGCGACACACACCTGCGGGCCCGGCTGCCAGGAGTTGCCCATCCAAAGTCCCGGAGCACCCTGGGTGGGAGTGGGGGTCGCAAAAGGGGAGAGGTTATAGGTAATATCCACACCAAGCACAGGGCTGCGTGAAGAGGTGGCTGGCTGGGACGAAAAGCCCTGCGGGACACTGGCACACTGGACACCAGGGGAGGCTAGAAGCTGGGCCTCTCCCCAGGGTTGGGGAGAAGGCTCTCAGAACCACTTACTGGCATTCCAGAAAAGATGGGGTCTCCTCTGGAGGGGCAGGAGCACTCCCCTGGCTCGCCCTGAGAAGACAAGAGCCTTTATGAGAGGTAGGCAGGACAGGGCCCTTTGGACACTGACAGTGAAGAGATGGCACAGGCTCCAGAGATGGAAGGGCCGGGGTTTATATCCCAGACTCGCCTCATACGAGTGTGCCCTTTGGCAGTCTGTTTAACTTCTCTGCACCTCAGCTTCCTCATCTGTAAAATGGGAATAATGCCAAATGCAGAGGCTGTCTCGAGGATGCAATGGATTGGGGCACACAGGGGTCCTTGCATGGTGAATATTTGGCAAATCACAGCTGCTGTTAAAGTCGCCCCTTAGTTATATCACTGTCTGCTACTGCTCAGGAATTCTCATCTCCAGGACAGTCACAGCTTGACCAGCTACAGCCCTGCTCCTCTGGGCCCATCCTGGCTTCCATGCCCTTCTCTAGGGCCCCCAGCAATCTTTCCACTCCCAATTTTTCCTTCCCAGCTCACTCTCTGCCCGATCTTCTCACTCAGCAGCCCCATAAGGGCGCCCTGGAGTTCTGGGTGAGTCCTGGGCGAACGACCAGGTGAAGCTGGGAGTACTTGGGGACCCTGGAATCAGGGAGCTGGGGAGTAGCAAGGAGACCAGGATGCCTCCTCTGTCCTTGTCCTCCAGTCCAAGGCAGCTACCATGGGCACAGGTTTCCAGGGGGCGGTGGTGGCTGGAGTCACTGCTAATTCCCCCCAAGTATTGGTCATAGGTCCTCAGGACTTACCTTTTCTCCTCGAGATCCCTTTTCACCCTGCAGAAAAGCAACACAGGAAGGTGAACAGACATGAGTATGGAGGCAGGGCCAGCTGTGGCATCCTGCTGCCCCGAGGCACTGTACTCACTGGCATCCCTTTGGCTCCTGGAGGTCCACTCTGTCCTGGCTGCCCATCACGGCCCTGAAGGGAGAGCGTTCAGAGTCAGAGGGCAAGATTGGACAGCGGTCAGCCACCTGGCTGCCTGCAGAGAAGGGCAGTAGGACAAACAGAAGCAGAACAAGGCCCCCCCTAGAGCCTAGGTGCGTTCCATGGTTCATGTTCTAGGAGAAGAGACAGAGCCACAGGAGACACAGAGAGGAGGAAGGGAACTGGCCTTTCCTGAGCACCTCTGGATACCAGACACCAGGCCAAGCACCTATCAGAGAAAATTGAATGGGATCCCAGCCCAGCAGAAGGGTATCATTCTATTTTTTAGGTGAGGAAATTGAGGCTTGAAGAATGTCGTAACAGACCCAACAGCACATCTGTGCCCATGTCTGTCCGGCCTGAAGTCTCTGCTCTTTCCTCCCTTCATTCAGTGTTTGCGACACCTTCTCTCTATCACAAAAGTTATCTCTGATGACTTAACTGGGAGAAAGGAATTTCAGCCCCTATTTATTTTATTTTATTTTTATTTTTTGAGACAGAGTCTCAAGCTGTCACCCTGGGTAGAGTACTGTGGCATCACAGCTCACAGCAACCTCCAACTCTTGGGCGTAAGCAATTCTCTTGCCTCAGCCTCCCAAGTAGCTGGAATTACAGGTGCCTGCCACAACACCAGCTATTTTTTGGTTGTAGTTGTCATTGTTGTTTGGCAGGCCTGGGCTGGTTCGAATCTGCCAGCTCCGGCGTATGTGGCTGGTGCCTTAGCCACTTGAGCTACAGGCACCAAGCCTTATTTTATTTTTTTAGAGACAGAGTTTCACTTTATTGCCCTTCATAGAGTGCTGTGGTATCACAGCTCACAGCAACCTCCAATTCCTGGGAATAGGCAATTCTCTTGCCTCAGCCTCCTGAGTAGCTGGGACAACAGGTGCCTGCCACAATGCCCGGCTATTTTTTTGTTGCAGTTTGGCCGGGGCTGGGTTCGAACACGCCACCCTTGGTATATGAAGCCAGCACCCTACCCACTGAGCCACAGGTGCTACCTTTCAGCTCCTATTTTATCCACAAGGAATTGGAGACTCTGAGAAGCTGTCACTTGTGTAAAGTCACCCCATTAGTGAGTGTGGGGCTGGGATTGGAAACCTCCTGGGTGGAATTCATCTTGAGAGAGATCTGAGAGTTCTGGAAAGGAAAGCATCTTGGGCAAAGGCATGGAATCTGCACAGGCCAGGAGGCCAGCCTGGCCGCACAGAGGGTATCCTCATGGCTGCATTCCTAGGGGACTCTCCACCTTGAAAGCTCCCTGAGGACCAGGACCACGTCTCTCTCTTGACCCTGGAGCTCCTGGACAGGCACGGATCCTGACAGTGCATCTCTACTGGACAATACAGACTGGCCACTGTGCCTAGGCCGACTCCCTCCGCCTCCTGACACTGATATACTCTCAACCCATCAGTAATTCCCAAACTGGAACTAGAATTTCTCTAGGGATCCACAAATTTAAAAATGGATACAGTTTGCTGGGCTATTTTCAACATTATCAAAAGCCCAAGAAAAATTATACATTTGCCTACCACCTGGCATGGCATAAGCTGGCTGAAAGGCAGCATTTCTTTGATTTAGACTAAAATTATATCATCTTATAAAATTCTAGTGGGTTCATGTGGAGTAGAAGCTGACTGTTATACAGGTCTTTGATGACTAAAAATGAGAAAATGCACTTATGATTACTTAATCTATGTAATTTGTTCACTAGGCACATCTTTTCAAATGTGGGAGTCACTTGGGGAACAGGAACAGAGGGGAGGTCTTTAAGGGTAACGACACTGAAGGTAGCTGCTGGTCCAGGTCTGTGCCCTCCCACGTGGTAGCCACCAGCCACATGTAGCTATTTAAATTTCAATTAATTAAAATGAAATGAAACTCAAAAATTGAGTTCCTCAGTCACAACAGCCACATTTCAGGTGCTCGGTAGCTATATGTGGCTGCTGTCTTGGGCAGTGCAGACAGAACATTCCGTCATCACTATCACAGATAGTTGGGCTGGGAAGTGCTCATTTTGACGGTCCCTAACGACTCCAGATTTTGTAGATGGGGATGGGTGTTGAGTCAGACAGACCAGGGTCAAGTCCTTGGCTCTGGCTCCTCACTCTCTGACCGTCAGCTTCCCTATCTATGAAATGGAGGCAATTATATCAATCCGCTTGCTGGGCTGCTATGGGGATTAAGTGAATTTCCATGTGTTTACAACTTAGCCGAGGCCTCTGCATCATCACTGCTCAAAAAACAGTGGTGACCACTACTGTGATTATTCAGTTGTCCCCCAAACAGTGCAGTCTTACTTCTTTGAGACTGAGCCAGGCTGAGGCCTCTCTCCTCTCATCCCCAAGGCTGCTGGGACAGGCAGGATCAGCCCTGTGTCCTCTTCCCAGCAGCAACGTCCTTGGTCCCAGAAATACCCTAAGTATGGCATGCAGACAAGACTCACCGGAGGCCCAGAGACACTGGCCCCAGGAGGTCCCACAGGTCCTGTGGCTCCTTTCACTCCTGGAGATCCCTGTGCAAGAGAGGATACGATGGTTGCTGGACCAGAATTAGAAGCTAGCTATGGTCAGCAGGCAAGAAGCATCAAACTAGGTGATGGGCAGCACTCTGATAGGCTTCACTCAGCCCCACCAGAGCCATCACCAGGGCACTCTCAAGTAGAGGCTCACCTGGGCACCCTTCTCTCCAGTGGGGCCAGGTGGTCCCTGAGGTCCCCGAAGTCCCTGAAGATGGAAGCATAATTAGTTACCCTTTATCTACAGAGGCCCCTTCCCCTGCCAGCCTCCTCTAGGTCCAAGGCAGACGTACCTGAATGCCAGGCAAACCCTGGGCTCCAGGCTCCCCCTGTAAGTCAGAAAAGCAGACTGGGGCACAGCAGCCCCTGACAAGCTGCCCCCATTGACCCTGCCCTGCTAGCAGACCTGTCTGGGGTGAGGCATCTGCCAGCCCAAATTTAGGGGAGCTCCCAAAGAGACCCTGAGGGTCAGAGAAGCAGGGATCGAAGCCAAATACCCAACAGAAACAAAAGCAGGCCAGGGATGATGCTGCCTGAGCCCTGGTCCCAGAGGGAGCAGATGGGAGGGTCAGCTGGCTAATGAGGATATTGGAGGTACAGGCAAAAGTAAGGCTAGAGACTCACCTGGGGCCCCTCTGCTCCCATTCCTGGAGGTCCTGGCTCTCCCTGAAGAGGTAGAAGGACAGTCCACAGCTTGAGGTTATCCATTCCCCCACTTACCCTTCTCCCTAGCCCCTTCTGCTCCACCTTCCCCCTACTCCTAAGCTACATCCACTTCCCACTGCAGCCCCATTACCCTGTGTATCTGCCCACAACCTCTTCCCACACATCGCTGCAGCCAAGGCCTGCAGTCTTATACACACCTGTATGCCCTTCAGTCCTGGAGGCCCTTGAACTCCTGGTAGACCAGGCTGGCCCTAAAAGGCACAAAGTGGCCTATGGAGTCCCCATAGGGGGAAGGGGACGGGAGGAAGAGAGGGCAAAGCCCTTTGCAGGGAAGGACCGACCTTCCTGTGAGGGGACAGGCAACTCACTGGTTTACCAGGTCTGCCCACACCTTCGGGGCCCTGATCTCCTTTGGGGCCCGGCTTGCCAGGCAGTCCTGCCATGTCGGTCAATGTCCCTTGCAGGCTGGGGCAGGCAGTGCAGCCATCACCCTGGTCAGAGACAGACACAGGCCAGAGAAGCCCGTGAGCCAGGACCCACAGCCAGGCCAGAGGAGGCATCGCAGAGGGGTCCCTGTGCCCACTGAGAGCTCTGCCCCTTTACTGCCCCCACCTCAGCCTGGGAGGTCAAATAGACCCTGCCACTCCTAGCCTCCCCCCAGTGTTTCTGGTACCCCTGAAGGCTCCTGTGGACCCTGGAACTCCCCCGTCATTGATGTACCACCTGACTTCCTTTCTTTCATGCAATGAACTATGCCCCCCCCCCCCACTGACCTTTTCTCCTTTTGGCCCCACAGGGCCCCGAACTCCAGGCCCTCCTGACAGTCCGGGCCGTCCCATGGGGCCCGGGGTTCCAGGGTCTCCAGGATTCCCAGCATCACCCTGTAAGGAGTAGGGTTCAAGGAGGGCAGAGGGTGCCCCGTTGGGGAGACCCACAGCCTCACAGTCCTTTGCTGGGACTGGGGGCTGGGGGCAGGAAGGGAGTGGAGAGTGGGCCCAGGCCACCCCAGGGAAGGAGGTGAGGAGGGCATCAGAGAGGAGCCGCCCATCCATGTGCCCACCAGGGTTCTCTCACCTTCTGTCCCTTTAGCCCACGCTCTCCAGCCTTGCCCTGAGGAGAAAGCATTGCCATACCCGTCACTCATGCTGGACTTCCCAACGTGTCCGGCACTACATCAGGCCAAGGATACAAAAGCTCACAGACAGAAGTCTCTGCTCTCACTCTGGGAGGCAGTCTAGCAAGGGTTAAGAGAAGAGACTTGCGCCAGGCTCACTGCCTTGGGTGCCCTGGGCCGGTTACCTCAACTACCTTTAGTTTCCTCATCTGCCAGATGGGGATGCTAACCACTGTTCAGGCTGCTTTTTTTGAGACAGAGTCTCACTATGTTGCCCTCGGTAGAGTGCCGTGGCAGCACAGCTCACAGCACTCTTCAACTCTTGGACTTAAGGGATTCTCAGCCCAAGTAGCTGGGACTACAGTGCCTACCACAACGTTCAGCCATCTTGCCATCTCTTGGTTGCAGTTATCATTGTTGTTTAGCTGGTCCGAGCTGGGTTCAAACCTGCCAGCCTCGGTGTATGTGGCTGGCACCTTAACCGCTATGCTATGGACGCCAAGCTGCTCTATACAGGCTTCTAATCTTGTGGGATTAGACCAGCTCATGTGTGAGCAGCGGCGATGGCACTGTGCCAGTGCCCGCTGTTACTATTAGAGCAGTAACAATAATAATAACCACAGTGGTAACTGCTGTTTCCTGAATGTCTATTTTGTGCTGCTAAGTGCTTCACACACATCACTAGTATGCTTTACAACAACGCTGTGTGTAGGAAAGACGGGGCCAGAGAAGAAAAGCGACTTGCTCAAGTCAAAGATCTGGTAAGAGGTAGAGCTAGGATTGGATGAGCTGATGTTTTTTCTGCCCCATGCTGTGAGACAGGGTAAAGGGCAGAGGTACTGCCACCTCCCACATGCCCCCACCCACCCCCACCACCCAGGAGGTCAACAAATTCAGGCAGGACCCTTCCCCTTTCTTGAGCCCTGCCTATATCCCACCTCACCTGTTTTCCTGGCAGGCCAAAGCCTGGAGGCCCAGGCTCCCCTTTCTCTCCCTCCGGGCCAGGCAAGGCCACCACACGAACGTCCCCATCCTGTGAGCTGGACAGGCCTGGGCACGGCTCACAAGGCTCCCCCTGCCAAGCAAGGACACTGGGTCAGGGTGTCCCCCAGCCTGGTACACTAAGGCCGAGTTTGGCGTCTAGACTGAGGGAATGCAGCTGGACCTGAAATTCCACCTCCACTGGTGAGCGGTATCTCAGGGAAGACTGAGGGAGAGCAGGGAAGTAACAAAGCTGGGGGCCAAGCCTGCAGCTGCCTCAGTGCTGTGCTAAAGAGGCGGTCTTTGCCCGCCAGGCAGTGAGGAGCCTCAGGGCTTGAGGGAGAGCAAGATGAGTGTCTGCCTGGGAAGCTCACCTGGCCTGGAGTGTGGAGAATGTCCCCAGACTTACCTTTGCCCCTTTGATGCCTGCTGGTCCAGCTGGCCCTGGTAGTCCCTACATGGTAAGAAGCCACGTGTGATACCTAATGTCTTCCTGGGCCCTGCTAGGGCACGGCCCAGGCCTATCAGCTCCCTAGAGGGGGTGGCTCATCCCACCTACCCTCCCCCAAGATGTTGCCATCCAAAACATACTTACTGGACTGCCGGCTGGCCCTGCCGCCCCCAAATTACCCTGAGAGAAAAGCAGAGAGCTTACAGTCAAAGGGGAGATATAGTTGCTAGAGCAACCCCTAACCCAAAACTACAATCCCTTGGGACGTCTACACTGCCCTCTCATTTCCTGGCTAGGGAAACTGAGGCCCAGACAGGGAAAGGGATCTCCCCAAGATTCCCAAGGGGGTCTGCGGCCAGTTAGTATCTAGAAGCCATATCATTGCCTGCAGCCTCACTTCACGGAATCTAACCCCTGACCCAGCACACAAAGATCATTCGTCTTTCCAGCAGCTATTCATTGGTGCTGGGCGTACAGCGGTGATTTGCGGAGCTTACGCACCTAGAACTTTTTAAATAGTGATTTTAAACGATGTTGAGTGCTGTGAAGGACACAAACAAGGTGATGAGACAGAGCGAGTGGGGGCGGCCATTTTAGACAGGGTGTCAGAGCAGTGTCAACCCCAATTACCGTCAGAGAGATGAGGATAAGGTCGGTCAATGAAAGAACAGGGGGAGGGAGAGATGACAAACATTCCAGATGTTTCTAGCGGAAACCATAATGAGAGGGGGAAATAATCTTGACATGTTCCAGAGCGAAGGGAGGGCCAGTAAGCCCTAGGAGGGAGAGAAGATGCAGATGAATTTGGAAACAAAGGCAGGATTGGGCTGCCCAGGGTCCTGTGAGACACTGGGGGGCTGTGGCACCAAGTCAAGTCCCAGATGGATCCTAGGTGGGGGAAGAATGTAATGTGTAATCTGAGTTCCTTTACAAAGCCACAGTGGCTACTGAATGAAAAAGGAACTGTAGCCGGTCATGGTGGCTCACGCCTGTAATCCTAGCACTCTGGGAGGCCAAGGCGGGTGGATTGCTTGAGCTCACAAGTTCAAGACCAGCCTGAGCCAGAGCGAGACCCTCATCTCTAAAATATAGCTGGGTGTTGTGGTGGGTGCCTGTAGTTGCAGCTATGCAGGAAGCTGAGACAAGATCATGTGAGCCCAAGAATTTGAGGTTGCTGTGAGCTATGACGTCATAGCACTCTACCGAGGGCGACAAACCAGAGGAGGGGCCACCATCCAGGTGATTGGTGAGAGGCAAAGGGGTTGAGGGAGGCATCCCTGGAGGAACTGTGAGGACTTGCTGGTGGCGAAGAGAGGTGATGTGGGGAAGATGCAGGCCTGCGGTATGAGGGGCTGGGTATGAGCCACGGCCTGAGATGGAGAAGCAAGAGAAGCAGCAGGTGGTGGAGAGTGGGGGACGGTGCAAAGACACCACGTGAGATACGACAAGTGGGGGCAGCCTGTAGGAGTCGAGTCTGCACACACTGCAATGTTTCTCACACTTGAGCACGTGTACACCCACAGAACCCCTCATTTGAGTAACACTGCATTAGAAGTTCAGGGCTGTCCTGTATTTCCAATGCAATCGTAAACAGAAATGTTAACGCAGGCACTGAAATTGAGTGACCCAGCTGAGCAGTGAAGATGCAGGCTCTGGAGCTAGCCTTCCGGGGCCCAATCATCTAAAACCTGCTTGACCCTGGGCAATTTACTTGGCCTTTCTCCACTTCCATTTCCTCATCCATAAGATGGGAATAATGGAGTACCTGCCCCATAAGGTTTTGGGAGCACAACAGAGGTGAATACACATACAAGACTTGGAACAGTGCCCAGCACATAATTAGCAGCAGAGTGCTAAATATGACTTTATTATAAGGTAATCTTGAATGTGTTTAATAGTTTTAGATGATCATTTTATTAAAAATAAAACACTAAGGAATTCTCTTGGAGAATAAGACCTCTCAGAAATAAGTTCTTTGGGCCAGATGAAATAGCTCACACCTGTAATACTAGCACTCTGGGAGACCAAGGTGGGAGGATCCCTTGAGCTGAGGAGTTTGAGACCAGCCTGAGTGAAAGCGAGACCCGCCTCTACTAAAAAATAATAGAAAAATTAGCCAGGCATGGTGGCCAGTGCCAGTAGTTCTAGCTAATCCACAGGTTGAGGCAGGAGGATTGCTTGAGCCCAGGAGTTTGAGGTTGCTATGAGCTAGGCTGAGGCTGTGACACTCTAGGCTGGGTGACAGAACAAGACGCTAAAAAGGTTATTTGACTCCAGTGTGCAAAACACTGACACATTTATTTCACTGTGAATTGACAGCCTGATCCCTTGTCTGTACTGCTCCTATTCCTCATCTAGGGCCACCCCTCCCCTGCTGCCCCGGTGTTCCTAACATCTAACTCAGGTCTCACCTTCTCTCCTTTCAGCCCCATTAGCCCTGGAGCCCCAGGTTTGCCCTGAAAAACAACCAAGACAGAGTTACAGCATCTCCCTGCTCCCATCCCTCCAAGATTCCCTGGATCCAAGTGTCCAACCAGAAAGAGAAAGACAAGGTTGGAATTAGGGACCCCACAAGGCTGCAGGTGGACAGTTTCCTCAGTCAGACAGTTTGGCACTCTAAGGTGCTAAGAAGTCCCAAGGCAAGTAGTGTGAGTAGCACAGGGATGGAGGGAGGGGTCAGGATACAGACCTGGGACACCTGTCTCATGGCATCCCTCCTGGTCCCTTCGTCGAGACTTGGGACCTGAACAGCTAGAGAGTTCACCAGTATGGAGAGATGGGCTGGACTGGGCTAGGTTAGGGGAAAGCAGGCACTCACCGGAAGGCCAGGGGAGCCCACATCTCCACTGGCCCCTGTAGAGGACCCGAGATGCTGGGCCGCTACGACTGTGCTGCAGGACAAGCAGGGCTCCCCCTGGGAAGAAAGAGAAGGCTCAGAAAGGCTCCCAGGTAGGCAGAGGAGGGCAGCGGGGGGACCAGGGTTCCCTCACCTTCTCTCCTTTGATGCCTTGGATACCTTGGATTCCCTGCAGGGAAAAACATTTTGTAGGCTGACACTGGGCACACTGGGGCACCCCAAACTCCCTGGCCATATGCGAAGACATCAATGTCACACACACAAACCCTTCAAACACTGGTCCCATGGGGTTCAAGGACAGCACCCCAGAGGCAGGGCTTATTAACACAGGTAACAAGCCAGAGAAATGAGGCCAATGGGAAGATCCCAAACGTACCCGTTCCCCTTTCTGTCCGACAGTTCCCAGGCGCTCCTGAAAGAGAGGGTCTGTGAGGGTGTGTGGACAGTCCATAGCAGGAACCTAACCGCCCACTCCTTTCCTCATCCCCAGCAATACCCAATCCCAGGGCATAGCCTTGCTCACAAGAAGGGTGGGCTCCACCCCAGCCTGCCCAAAAGGCATCCTGGAGCCTCCTGAAGAGCCCTGAGAGGTTGCTATGGAAACCTGGGGAGGCATGCTAGCCCAGCCCTAAGCTCTATGGTTCAGATCCCCTACCACCATGGTAACAGCTGGATTCTCTGCCCACAATCTCTCTGTGGCCAGGGAAAGTTCCCAGCCCCTCTGCTCACTTCATCTCTATGATCATGCCCCCAGGTTTCTTTGTATGTGTGTGTGGTGGGGGTCCTCAGTGGCTACCCTGGGCACTCACCCTGGCTGGTGCAGGATCACCTGGTTCCCCCTTGGGCCCTGGCTTTCCAGGGAGACCCACGAAGTTCTGGAACCCTTCAGGCAGCGTTGGGCACACTTCACAAGGGTCCCCCTAGCAGTAGGGAAAGACCATGATAGGAGAGGGTGGGGTTGAGATCTGGGGAAGGCAAGGAGCCTGCAGTCCACACCAACTCTAGAGATCTGGAAGTTCCAGCGCCCCACCTCCAACTTCAAAGCGGACAGCAGGAACCCTGCAGAGACTTCCTGTTCAACTGACTCATTCATTCAACCTATGATTCCCAGACATCACAAAGCTACATCCTGGCAGCAAACCATAAGAAATAACTGTGTCCCATTGACAGGCGAAACTAAGCTAAGAGAGAAGCTAATTGACTTGCAGCACTCATAAACCATGTGTGTGGTAAAGGCAGGATTTGAACCCTGCTAACACCCAAGTCAGGCTCTCTATGTATTAATCACACACACACAGGAATAAAGAAGGGGTAGGTGTCCCTGAGGAAGGCCAAGCAACCCTGGGCCTATGATGCTCAGTGTCACCCTTTTACAAAGGAGTCTCCCATTTCTACCCCGATCTGGGGCAACCAGATCTGGGACTCACCTTCTCTCCCTTCACCCCTGGCTTCCCCTGTTGGAGAAGAGGCAGTGGGCATCAGTGCCAGGGCAGGGGTCTGGTGTGCTCACAGAAGGCCCAAGGACCCAGCCCCTCCCACTGGACGCTTTGAAAGAGCAGACTTAAGCATGTGGGCCACCACCTCCTCCCCTTCCGATCAGGGTGACTTACAGGTTTCCCACCAGGGCCTTCCTTTCCCGGTATTCCAGAGCTGCCCTGTGATCAGAAGAAAGGTTAAGGGGGACTCCTGGCCAACGTGACCTCAGCCCACTCCCCTTCCCCATCTGGTTCACTCTCTGGATGATAGGACAATCTCTCCCAACACTCCCAGCTCCGTGTGGTCCATTTTGTCAGTAACCCTCCTTCCTGATGCCTGTCCTTCACGTCTAACCCAAGCCCTTCTGGGCTGTGGGCCTCTGTGCAGCAGGTTGGGAGGTGATCTGTGTGACTCCGAGGAACCACAGCTGTCAGACAGACAGACATTTCCAAGGCTTTCTGCTCATCAATGACAAGGCCCGAAAATAAGGTTGCCCCCCCACCCCCAGTTAAGGCCACTCTGGTCATTACTACCCTCAGGTCTGCCCAACCCCGTGCCTGGAACACAGGCCAGGCTCCCATCTCAGCAGGTGAGGAGTGAGGACATTTCCCCACCAAGGGGCCTGGCTGAGGAGGCCAGGCTGGGCGTGCTGCCCTGACCCACTCTCCTCTCTCCTCCTGCCATTCATTAAGATCCCACACAGCCTGTACTCCAGCCAGTCCTTACCTTGTCTCCCTTAGGGCCTGGCGGGCCACCTGGATCCCCCTGAGGGCAGAAAGAGGGTCAGGTGGAAGTTTTCCAGGGGCCTCGTGTTAGGTAGTGAGATCTTTTACCCTCACCCCTTCCTCCAAGGAGGACCCCAGAGAAAGACCTTATCCCCCACACCCCTGGCCTAGGCAAGAGAGGGGTCCCTGAGAAAATGACAGCAGGAGAGGGAAAGGGACACTCACCGGGGTCCCAGGCAGTCCCATCCCAGGTGGCCCAGGGAGGCCAGGGGGTCCGGGCTCTCCTGCCAGCCCCTCAGGCCCAACAAAACCAGGGTCTCCCTGGCACAGATATAAGATGGATGTCAGGGAGCAGCCACCTCAACTCTGGCACCCACTGTCTACCCCACAAATACCCACACTCACCTTCTGCCCTTTGGGCCCAATAACACAGATCTCTCCTGGCCGGCCCTGCAGGGAAAGGGGAAGGATGTGAGAACCTCTGAGGCCCAGCACTTCCCACGCTGGGACAGGAAAATACCCACCATCCGTGCCCCTCCCCAAACCTGGAGCTCACCCCAGTGCCCTAAGATGTCACATGTTATCCTCAGAAGCTGGGCCAGGAGGCCTGGGCTCAGAACCAGCTGTACCCCCTCCCTGCTCTGCCTCTTGGGGTGCAGCCCCCCTCACACACACACCCCACCCTATTCTCCTCTCTGAGCAAGGGTGGGGGGGTTGGATTCCCATAATTAAATCCCAGCACTCCCAGATCCTGTGTTGGAGATTGTGGCAGGGAAGGGTCCCAAGCACCGTACATCTCGGCCTGGCTTTCCCGGAAAACCCTTGGTGCCTCCGTCACCCTTCTCGCCTTTCTGACCCTGGTGAAAGGAAGAGGCAAAGTGACCAGGGTTGAGAGAAGGGACTGGGACAACCAGGACAGCTCCATCTGGGGGAGGGACAACTGCCTTCTAGACTCCTGTTCTCTGCCTTCCCTGAGGTGATGGCTTCAGTCACCACAGGAGTGTAGACAACAGGAAGAACTTCCAAACCAACCAGGATGCTCTCTGGGATGTCGGGAGGGCAAAGGGTCCTGCCATCTGTGCCCACTGATAGCATCTTCTCAGAAGACTTTGGAGACCTCCCTCCTCAAGCCTATAGGGTCGCAGACCTCCCTGGCACCCACCCCTCCAAATCCAGACCCATTACCTTCTGGCCTATGGAGCCCGGGAGTCCTGAGGGCCCCTGAGATGAGGAGGGGACACAAAAGAAGGGGTGAGGAAAGGAGGGTGGGGCCCGACCAGGATGCCCCGCTCCTGCCCTACCCTTGGCCCCACACTCACCAAGGCTCCTGACTCCCCCTTTTCTCCCTTTGGGCCTTCTGCACACTGAACAGGGAGACAAAGTGTTGAGAAGGGCCCAGCGTCACCTCCCTGGGGCTGGTCCCATATCGGCCCTAGAGCAAGCCTCGCCTCCAGGTCTTACCTGAAGTGGGGCATCCGGGGAGATCCGAACACAGTCATTGCCCTGGGGGTAGGGAACAAGGGATCAGGGAGCCTCCTTGGGGGTCACCCTAGACTAGTTGTGAGGAAGACAGGCCCAGGAATTCCACATCCCACAGTCCCAAGTGTCCCTAGAAAACAGAAGCTTCCACACACTAACACCTAGAAAGCCTTTGGCCCCTTAGCCCCCAGGCTGTGGGCTTTGGGCTGAGATGATGGCTCACAGTCCACCCCACCCCAGGGCACAGCTGGGAGGCATCATGCAGGGGGTACAGACAGGGCACTTACCCGTGCTCCCTTCTCTCCCTTGGGGCCTGATGGACCAGGCAGGCCCTGCTCACCTTTCCCTCCCTGTGGGTGAAACCAGAATGGAAGCTAGGACCAGAAGGGACACACAGGAGACTCAAGAAAGTGCTGCCCACCCAAGTGTTGTCCAAACGTGCACACGCTTGGGCAGTGTCCAGCCCACCCAAACCCCGACCATGGACACAGCACAGGGAATCCACATGCATTCATCCACATGCCCCCATCCTAAGACATATCTATCATCATAGGCAGAAGATGGGTCTTCCCCTACACCTATACCCAGGCACACCAGTCCGCACACCGCATATCTGGGGCACATGGATACATGTGCATAGACATACACACACAGGTGGCAGAGACCCACCATGGCTGAGTGTTAGGCTGCCTCAGGTCAGATTTTGTGATCACGAGTATGTGACTCAGGGCAAGTCATGTCACCTCTGTGAGCCTCCACTTCCTCATCATATAAATGGGGTTCGTGAGTACACACTCCCTTCCCATCACACACAAGCTCTGTGGCTCTGTTTAGGCCAGTGGGTAGCCCCAGTCGGCCATACACATGCAAATATGTGCCCCAGGGACACATGTAGCCACACCTACACACAATCATTCTGATACGCCCAGTCACACACATGTAGCACAACTTGGCCTCAGTTTACCCTGAAGTAAAATGATAGCACTCACCCCACAGGATATGTTTTGGGGGGCCTCAGGAAAAGGTGGCTCTTAACGTGGTACACACATAACCCCTGCTTTCTCTCACACACATGCACCTAATCACCCCTCACACACAGAGGTTCCAGTAGTCCTGATAGTGCAAGGTCACATGCTGTGGGATGGGCTAGGACCACCAAAGAGGACCATCCTATTCTCTATTAGAAACTCACCTTGGGGCCAGAGGGACCAAGTGTGACCTAAGGGGATAGAGAAGAGAATATTATATCTCAGTGGGGGAAAGAAAAACAGGGAAGGGGCAAGCAATTTAGCCAGGGTCACACAACATGGTGGTAGGACCAACAGCCCGAACCCCAGCTCCTGCACTGCCTCCCAGGCCAGCCACCATGCTGACTCTAAGGCTGCAAAACTTGCAGAGGGTCTGTACCTTCTCTAACTTGCTTGGCTTTGGCTAGCCCCACCCTTCAGTTGCTAGAATAACATGGCTGTTCAGTTGCTATGGTAACCCCTGCACATCTGTGGACCATCAGCTGTAATAGATTTCATAGGGGCACTGGACCAAAAGAGGGGCAGGAAGCAGAGGGGGTACTTCCTGGTATCCCTCCAAGTTGGGGAGTTTGGAGCTGAAGGGAGCTGGGGTTGTGCTCTGAAGGGGCTAATGTGGCACAATGACTGAAGATGTCAGGTCATGGGAAATTGGGGACTCATGCTGCCCACAGAAGAGAGACAGGTGGGTGCCAGCTGGGCTCACACGGAGCCCCTCTCCCTTATACTCCTAAACCTCCAGAGGGAGGCTGGGCCAGGACCAGCTAGGAAGGGGTAGAGGGCCCTGAGCCAACATGTGGCTTTGGGGGCCAGTACCAAGCTACGTAACCCTGAGACAGCCCTTCCCCTTCTCTAGGCCTCTGAGAAGATGTGTGAAACCTCCAACCAGAGCAAGCCTGAGATTGTGCAGGGACTGCAAGGCTGTGATCAGCAACCATGGTCCTATTCCTGCTACCTCCACCCCAGGCCCACTCCACCCTGAACCCATACATGGCCAGATCACAGAGCAGGAGGCACCCTCCCACACAGCCCTGACTTGGAGGGGCGAGACTGGGGGTCAAACCCAGCTCTGGGAGACAGGCAGGGAGGGAGTGTGAAAGTGCACAAAGACCCCCTTGTCCTCAAGCAGCCCAGAACCAGCTCTGGGCACGCCCACACCCAGCCCTCGCCCACCGCACCCACACACCCACCATTCACTCACATTGCTTTCCCGGGCATCATGGACACAGGGTGGGCACTAAAAGGGAAGACCAGCCGGGAGGTCAATTGTGAGACCCTAGGATGATCCCTCCGCATGCCCTTACCCCCTACCACCACCAAGCCCACGGATTATCAGAGGGGCCTTAGGTGGACTTCAAGGGGAGTATGAAAATACCAATCCTATAAAACAAGCCTTGCCCCTCATTTTCCACCAACCCAGACCCACAGCCACTTTTCAGATGATACAACTGAAGCACAGAGAGGAACAGCAGTGGGCCCTGGGTCACACAGCTTGAAGGGACAAAGTGAAGCTCAGATCCAAGGGACCGTGGCTGGGAGCTGGGTTCTCCACATGATGGCTGTGGCCATTTGCCACCAGCTCAGCAGGACTGTCCTTCAGAGCTACTCCACCAAGCCTAGCACTAGCCCCCTAGGCAGTACTGGGAGCTGTGTCACTATCCTGTACACCATGCCTAGGCCCTGAACCCAAAGACCAGTCCAAAGTGTTTATGCTGACACCTCAACTCCTCAACTGAGCTCCTTGCGCCAGTGCAGAGGGGAGGCTCACCTCATCGGCTGCTGACGCCCGATGGGCCTGGGAAGAGAGGGGGCATGGGAATGGGCAGGGAGCTTGGGGCATTGGGCACTGCTTCCAACACCCCTACCCAAGAACCAGCAAGAATGAGCACTGTAGAGAGTACCAGGCCCTGTGCCTGTCCCACTCCTTCTGTCTGTCTGTCCTTCTCAGAGCTGGTCTCTAAACTCTCTCCAGGAGTAGGGGCAGGCAGGAAGGGGGTGGGAGTAGAGTGCCTTATCCAAGAGGGTTGCCAAGGGCATAAAGGGGTCCTCCCCTACCTCCACATCTACCTTTGCTCCCCTCTCTGCCTTCTGGCTGATTCTTCCTGTCAGCTGGGTATCCACCTGAGGAGACATAACACAGGAAAACCCTTGAGGAGGGGGAAATTCTGGAGCCCATGCTGGAAAAAGAAACCCAGGCTGGGAGCATGGACCCCAGGTACCCTTTAGCCTGGCATCTGGCATCTCTCAGACTATCAAGGGACTACTCAGGCCCCTGAGGCCATGACCATAGCCCCCCTTTCTTTCCCCACCCATGTGATGTCGGAGAAAACAGAGCAGTGAATCAATGGGATCCTGTGTTCCTGCAGCCAAACGCTGGGCACAATGCCCGTGGGCAGGGAGGCTGCCCAGCCAGGGGGTGGGGCTGAGGGAGGAACTCGGCTTCCTTGCCACCTCCAAAGAGCCTAGGGGTGGGCAGGGCAGCTGGCCATGGTGCTGGGCATAGAACCAATCCTGGCTGGTGCTGGGCCCAAGAGAGTGAGCCAGCCCTGGGGGAAGTGGTGCAACCTGGCCTTCAACCCCAGGTATCTCTGGCCTGGAGAAAGTGCCTGTGGGGGTCAATCCTGCCCTCATCAGAAGGGCTTGGGTGGCATCAGTGAGGGTCTGGGCAGTGCCAGAACAGGAAGTGCACAGCTCTCGATGCCAATAGCTACAAGCACAGGTCACCCAGTGGGCTGTCTCTCTGCCTCCCTGAATCCCATAGGGGCTTCCACTGGACTTCCTATTCTGGGCACATGGCCAGCTGACCTTGGTGGCAGATCTAGGTCAGGTCAGGGTAGGGGAGTCTCACTTGCTCCTGTCTGTGCCCATGTCTGCCTGTCCTGCTCACTCACCTTGCTGTTTTGAGGCTCCTCCAGGCAGAAGCAGCGAGTGTAGACCTTGCCCTCAGTTTGTGGATTAATCTCGATAAGCTCATTGTTCTGGGTGTCTCGGCGGGCCTTGGAGGTCTCTGGAGGACACTGCTCGAAGTGTGGGAAGGGCTGGGGTCAGTACAGAGGCAGACTCATGATGAGACCTCCAGCCGTCCCCTTCTGGGCTCCCATCTCTAGCACACTGAGTCCTGGGGCAGTGCCCCAACCTTCACCAGCTGTGCCAGGCGCGGGCCACTCACCCCTCCTGGTAAAATCTCACAACAGCCTTCTTCCAGCACGAGCTCCGGGTCACAATAGATATGTGCCTGCTGGAGGTCAAACTGTAGGGGACACATAGTCAGTTCACTTCATTTTATCAAACAACTCTGTGTCCCGGTCCCCAGTGAGGCACAGACATGTCTCCGCCCCAGGCTTTGACCTCAGGGTGTTTCCAGTCTGCCCTGAGAGACATCAAAAATACAGCTGTCACCAAAAACAGAACAAAACTTCACGTGCAGGAGAGTGGGAGAGGCAGCCCAGAGGAACAAGGGGGGAGGAGGTTCTGTTCACGCTGGGCTTTGAAGTGCCAGCAGATATCAGCAGATGCGTCAGCAGGGGAAGGCATTCCAGGAGGAAGTAACCACATAGGCAAAGGCATAGAGGCCTGAAAGAACTAGGTGACTGGATGGCTAGGGAGTGACCAGAGTCAAGCTGCACAGACAGATGTAAAGGAAGACAATGCTGCCGTCACTTAGAAGGCCCAGATCGTGAGGGGCCTCGAAAGCCAAGTCAGTCTTTTTGGGCTAGAGAGCAGTGGGGAACCATGGGAGGATTCTAAGCAAGGGAAGGATCTGTTCAGTTACAGGCTCTGGGAAGCTCACTCAGGCTCCTAGAAGGTAGAAGCAGAGGTCAGGGCCTGACTTAGCACTCACCGAGACAGGCTTGCCCTGCTCTGCATCTAAGCCCAGAAATACATGGCCCACAGGCTTGGTGCGTTTCCGGGGCCCCAGAGGCTGGGAGGAGGCTGAGATGCAGTCCACGTGCACAGAGGCCACGCGTCCAGCCACACTTAGCATCAGTTTGTGCCAACGCAGGTCAAAGAGCTGGGGCACTGGGAAGATGCAGGACACAAAGTCGCCATCCTGGCCCTGGGCTCGGAGCTCCAGGCTCTGCTCTTGGCTGTTGACTTCCAGGGAAATCTATGTGGAATTGGGAAAGGGTAGAACAGATTCAGAGATCCAGAGCCGCAGTATCACAAAGCCAAGGGCCCTCAAGCTCATTTTCCAAGAGGGGAAACTGAGGCCCAGAAAGGGGAGAAAGCTGGCTAGGGTCAAGGAGCAGTACATCCCAAAAGACAGGTGCTGGTGGGCTGGGGTCACCTTGAAAGTAGGCGCTGGGTGGAGCAAGATGGCCCTAGAAACCACAAGCTGGGACAGAAGGTAGGTGGGACTGGTACTACCCGATGCCCCAAGAATAAGTGTCAGGGGGTCACCTGTGGATACCCACTGCCATCAGTCACTTGAAACAGATACCACGTATTCTGGTAGGTGTGTTTCTTCAGCAGCAGTGTCAGCACCAGGGCAAACTCCTCCGGGAGGCCCCGGGGGAACACTCGTCTGGAGATAGAACAGGGAGGATGCACTGAGGTTCAGGTGAGGGTCCAACTGCTGTCCACCCTGGGCCCGCAGGTGGAGACACGCACAGGCACGCATACCAAGTGGATACACACTCAGTCCTCCTCCGCACTTTACTGAGTGCCTTCTAGGTGCCTGCTGTGGGTCTGGCTGCAGCTAATAACAATGGTGTAAGTGCAGAAGAGGAGGCTGCCCTCATGCTGCCTCCAAGACTGATGGGGATGGGAGGACATAGATCCAGAATGACTATTTCACTATAACATTGCAATTCTGGTAAGTGCCTCCAAGGAATCCAAGATGCCCTGGGGTGAATACTTGGGCCTGGGGTGAAAGGAGAGATGCCAATAAGAAAGATGGAAAAGGTTCAGAATGACTAAGGCAGAAAGGAACATTTAGGGAGTTGAGGTCAGAGAGGTAAGCAGGGGCCAGACCACCCAGGGACTTGTAGGAGTTTGGACTTTACGCATATGGGTGCATGCACTCACGTGCTCACACGTGCATACACACAGACACACACACACACCACTCCTGCAGGGTTCCTGCCCATATCCTATGTCCTCACAGTGCCCATAGGATGCAGACCTGTTCCCACCCTCTGCTAGCTAGAGACAGGAGGGGCAGAGGGGCCTGCCAGGCAGCCCACCCAGCCCACCCTGCCAGCCCTGGTGGGATGAAATGACCCAAAGAGAGGCCCCTGGCCTGAGGCCCCACACCCAGAGCTTCCAGGGGGCGTGACTAAGGTCAGTATTGATTCCTGGTGGTCATGCTAATGCTTTTACCTTGTGGGCTGGGTCAGTGGGGTCGCCCCCAGCCGCAGGATGAGTGGCCCATTAGGGTTGCGGATCTTCTTGATGGCAGATATCTTCATGAGGCTGAGTCGGCGGATAAGGTTGAAGCCTTTGGGGGAGATACCAGGTGAAGAGCTCAGCTGGGCAGGTGAGGAGGGATAGACCACTCCCCAGAAAAGGGTAGAGGGAAATGAAATGGGTACTCACCAGTCACGTTGGCTGATAAGCTGCTACTGTGTTCCAACTTGAGACCCTCCTGGTGAGAAGGTGGGCACTGCTCACCTAGAAGAGAATTAGCAGTGGGACATTAGATGGGCTCAGGCTGAGGCAGCTGCAAGCTCCTTCCTGGGAACCTGGGAAGGAGCAAGTTTATCATCCTTAGTCTGCCTTGAGGCTGCTGTCACCTCTTGCCTTCTGGCCCTGGCCACCCAAGGAGCCAAGAAGACACCCAACATAGAATTGGGAAGACTGAGGTCCAGAGACTAAAACCTGGCCCAAGGCCACTCACTAAGTAAGTCAATAGCAGAACAGGACCAGAACTCCAGGAATCCAATCTCCCAACACTCCAAGTTGGGGGCCACGCCAGCAAGGGACAGAATAAAAGAAACTCTTGTGTACCCCTAGAACACAGATGGAGTGGGGAACTGTGAATATGCATGTGCCCCTGCCCCACAAAATATGTACCCAGGCAGGGAGCAGAGTAGCACTTCACGGGTAAGGAAATGGCAGGTTCATGCACACTGTGTTATGTACAGTGCATATGCACAGCTGTAAATGTGGGAGCTGTGGATGCCCCTGCTACCGGGGATGGTAGGTGCAGCTGGCACATGTGCTCTCAGCAATGGGTGGAGTTCTACTTCCTGCATCCAAAGCAGACAAGCAGGCTAGACACAAGTTTGAGCCAACAGAATGACTTTTTACCTGAATAATTGTAAAATGTTGAGAAGAGACTGAGGGGACCTCAGCACCAGGCAGGGTACGTTAAGGGGGTCAGGGCTCTTGGAGAAGGGGATAATTTAATTCAGGTTTCCAAAGTCCTGAAGGGATAGGTGGGCAGTCATGGGCCTCACTCTCCCTGGGGGTGACTGAGCAAAAGTGTTAGGGGAGGTACCACAATAGGAAAGACAGAGGGCAGGTTCAAAAAGGCCTTCCCATCAACGCAGAAAGAGGACAAGACAAGGAAGACAGCTTCTAGAAGCCGGCATTGGACTCCCTGGCTAGTCTTGCCGGAAGAAGGAATCCTCGATCTTTGGGCCCAGTGACCCTCCTGGAGTCTCCCTCCCCCAGGTCTGGCTAGAAAGACCATCACTGTCTTCAGCACCACAGCAGAAATGGGTGACTCACCCCTTGGCAATGGGCCCAGATTCCTTACAGATGTTGAAATTCTCTGCCCCATCCCCCCAGGGGACCTGGTGAGGGAGAAGAGAAGCTCACGCACACTCATGAAGAAACACGTATGAGCACACACAACCGGCAGGAGGTCACACTCACCCCCAGTGCACAACCTCTCTTGCTTCAGCACCTTGGTTTTCCTGCCTCCTTTAGCTGGATTTGGGGTCTGGGAGCTCTGTTCCTGCTTGGCTAGGTCGCTGGGCTACCGAGCCCAGAGGGCACCCAGCAGGGCTGGGCAAGTTGCCTGGTTAACTTCCCCTGGCTTTGGGCCCTGGAAAGCTGTACCCTCTGTCTCATCCAGAGTCTGGGCCTCAGGGCGGGCCCTTTATTGGAGATCCCCAGGGCCAGCCATGGAGAAGGAAGAGCACGTGAGCTAGAGGATGAACTCTCCACCATGCAAAGGATCAGAGGGGCTTGGGCTGCTCTGGGAATGCAGCTTACTTCTGCAAGGAGAGATCACTGCTTGCTCCCCTCACCCCAATGGCCCTACCAGCATAATATGGGTTTGTGTGTCGGGGAAGGGGATAACACAGAGACATAGGAATTCGTGCAAATGTACAGAGCGACTCTGAAATGCAAACACAGAAATGCTCAGATACGTAAACACATGCAGAAGCCCACACACCCCCTCTAGCTCACCTTGCACAGGCATGAGTGTGCAGACATCTCAGGCCACCCTAAGCCCAGGCCCTAGACTCTCCTCTAAATGCCCACACAACTGCACATACATGTCCACATGTGCAAGGACCTCAGCACACCAGGGAGCCACCTACAGGCCTGTGGCACTCTGACCCTCCGGTGTCATCTCACCTGCATTTGCCCCATGGCTGAAGGTAGCCCAGAGAACGAGCAGCCACAGACCAGGAGCCGAAGATACCCACATCCTGATCCAAAGAAGTCAGCTACAGCCACAGCACCTGAAAACCACAGAGACCAGGAAGGTGGGTTCCTGCATTCACATAGCACACCCCTACCCTCACACATGGGCCAGTAGCAGCCAGCCCTTGGGGCCCAGGCATTGGTATTGGGGTGGCAAGAAGCCTGGTCAGGCGTCAGTCCCTCTCAGGGGCCTAACCACAGGCTTTGGGCTAGGATTTGGGCAGGGGTGATATTCAAAATATTTAACCGCCGGTATGGCATGGACACCACCGGGCAAAGCAGAATGCTGGCGGGAGCACTGAAGCAGGGTCCAGGCAGCATCTGGCTGTGCCAGTGGATAGTTGCTGGATAGGAAAGAGGTCTCGAAGGTCCTAGAAGGCCAGGGGAATTGGGATAGTGAAGGGGCTTCAGGCAGAGGCTATTCATCAAGACACAGAATGTTTTCTGTGGGCTTTGCATCATGCTGGTATATATGAGTACGAGCCTGGTACCCAGCTACCCACACCCAGCTCAGCCCCCACATGGTCAGGGGCTGACAGCTGAGCTGAGTCTCCTGGCAGGTATCACAGGGCTGTGAATAGGTCAAGGAAGTTTCCCCCACAGGTACTATGGGCAGGAAAGCAAGTCACCAGGGCTCAGGACCTCGTTGTCAAACCCCCTACTGATGGATGCTCGTCTTTAAGTTTTATTAAACCCTGATGGATGGCCTCAGATAAATCGATGCAGGCTCCACAAGCAGCCAGCAGGGCCATATATCATCTGGTCTCCCCCAGGACAGGCAGCTCATACACACTAATACAGAGCCATGCATATGTCAGTATAACAATCAGATGCACAGATATGCATACATACAGACACATATGTGGTACCAGCATGCATACAAACCTGTCTGCACACAGGCATACTCACAGAAACACCAGCTTACACACAGACACACATGTACACAGCCAGCCTATGACCACCCCTCCAAGCAGGCCTTCTTGGTGGGAAGTTCTTTAAGCAAGTCTGACCTCATTCCTTCCGACTCTAACAGAATCCTATCTCCCGCCCCCCTCAGGCATGGATAGGGAATGAGAATGGAAAGGTCCCCTCACCCCAATATATTTGGAGATATTGGACTCCAGCCTCTTTCTCCTTGGGACAGAACTATGCCCCACCCTATGTACCATCCTAGTGGTACACACATCCCTCCTCTCACCCTAACCTGGCCTTTCCCTCCTGCCGGCCAATGGAAGGGCTGCCAACTGTGGGCAGCATGTGGGTACATGTGGAGGCGTGAACATGGATGTACTCATGTCCCCTTCCAGCTCCCAATCTCTGACTCCACTCCCCAGTCCGCAGCCAGGGTAGAGAGTAGAAAGAGAGACGCTTCCAAGGAGATGTCCCACCCCAACAAAGAGTCATAGATTTGGGGGCAAGAAAAGTCAGAACCAGGATGGAGTTTAGAGCTCATCCTGCTGCAGAAAGTGACTGAGACTCAGAGAGAGGATGCCACTTGCCCCAAGTCACACAGCAAGCCAAGGGGCAGAAAGGCCCCATCAGTCCAGAACCCTGTGGCAGCCGGCGCTGCATCTCCACTTACCGGTGGTCTCGGATCCCTTCAACTCACTGAGCAATCCAGAAAGCCCCCAGCAGCCATCCAGGAGAAGCAGGACCAAGGTTTTTCAGGCCCTTTGGGGGTCCTCCATCTCTCCCTGCTGGCCACTGGTCCCCAGATTTCTGGCTCTCGAACTCTCCCGGCTGAGTGCTGCCCGGCGCACGCCTGCCGGGACTGCCGGCCACTCCGGGTGGGGGAAGAGGGGCGGTTCTAGGGGGCTGGGGGCCTGCCAGAGCGGCTAATGGAACACAGCTGGACCAGCCGCCAAGCAGGGGAGGAGGAGGGCCTGGAGGGGGCTCTGGCGGCAGTGGCGGCCGACTACGGGGCGTACAGCCCCGCCCCGCCCCTGGCCCAACTCCCAGGCCCGCGCCTCCCACTTCCCCGCCAGGTGAGCGAGCAGGAGCTGGGCGGGACCCTGCGTGCCCGGAGCTGCCCTGAAAGGGGGTTCCTTCGGGCCCTTTAAGAGACAGGCCTAGAGTTTGAAGTGGGCCCCCCCCCACACTTCCCTGGCTGGGCCCCTAGAAGTCTGCGGGGGAGGAGGAATAGAGACCCTTCTCCCAAGCTCCGTGGCACCCATGACGTGGCTGATGCCCAAGCCTCGGTAGTCGGCTTTTTCCGTTTTCCAGTTCCTAGGCCTGGCATTCCCAGTCAGTCTGTCCCTAGGTCTGTCTGCCCTGGAAGTGGGAAGAATGGGAACGGGTGAGTGGGGATGGAGGGCTGCTAAATTAACCCCAGATAAATAGGACCCAGGGAGCCCTCTTCTTTCTCCTCCTTATTCCATGGGGTTAGATAGCATCAAATCCCAGGCCCCTGCTCTAGCTTTGTGGCTTTGAATTTACTATTTAATCGTAGCTCCATTTTCTCATCTGTAAGATGGGATCGTGATAGGATATGCATGCCTCAGGGACCTGTGTTGTGAGCAGGAAATGAGTTAAAGTCTGTAAAAGTGCTTAGCACGGGTCTGGCACTCAGGAGGAGCGCAGTAAGCATTTGCTGCTATTATCATCATGATTGTGATCCGTGACAGGGGCTGGCTTTCAAGCCTTTATCCCAGTGATGGAGAGGGGAATATTTTATATTCAGGGTTCAAGGAAGCAAAAGGAATTGAGGTTGGATGAAAGATTGGAGTTCTGAGGGAAAAAAAAGTAGCTTAATGTTTCCAGTTCTGTCCAGAAGCAGGAGGTAGGGTTAATCAAGGAGACGCTCAACCCAAGGTCTTTCCTTGGAGGCCACAAACAAATGTCCTGCCACCAAGGCTGAGGATCCACAGAGAAAGAGGCCCTTGAGAGGTAAGCGTTAAAGGGGGAGCAACTGAAGGGCCTTGAGGTTGAAGCCACATGTAGTATCCCTGTGGCCGTGTCTAACCCGGGCCTGGGGGCATGGAGGGAGGGCCACCTGAGATTTCCCGCCTCCAGCCCCAGAGCTGCTGAGTCAGTGGAAACCCCAACCATGCCACGGAGGCGCCCCACTGTGGTCCCTGTGAGGAACCGGGCCCAGATGTGGTGGTGGCAGTGGTGGTGAGGCCTGGGAAGCGCTGAGCTCAGCAGGCAGGAAGTGGAGGGGTGGGGCTTTCTGAGAGCTCTGGCCTGAAGGGGGGGGGGGCGGCACGCCTGGCCTGCCCATGGGCTGCTGCCTCAGTGGTGGGAAAAATAAGAAATACATATAGGTCAGGGCTGTACTAAGAACTTCACATATGCTAACTAAACTCCTTTCATCTTTACAACAACCCTAAGAGACAGGATTCTATTCTTATTCCCATCTTACAGATGGGGAAACCTGGAACATATGAACAACACAGCTTGCCTAGGATCACACAGCCAGTCAGTGGCAGAGCAGGGATCATATCCAGCTGGCCTGGGCTCCCAGCACATGCTCCTAACCACTGTGCCATCCTGGCAACTCACACCCTTCTCCAGGCAAGGGGGGATGTCAGGGGTGGAGGAACCTGAGAATGGGGGTGTTCAGATGCCTTCCCATAGCACCTATGGGTGCTCACAGAACAGCCAACCCTGGATACACCGTCATAAACATAGTCTAGAACTATGTACTCACAGCCCTTCCTCCTCTGCTATATATGTGTACACATCCAGAAACATGCGGTCAGGTATGTTCTGTCATGACACTTGGGTGTGCAGACAGCACATGCATATGTACTCATGTTCACACAGAAACACACTGACCCTAGAAACATTTACACACAGATGGTTGTACACGCATGATTCACCTCCACATAAACAAGTACATGAAGACAAATGTATGGTCCCAGATGACCCCATAGAAATAAATCCCTGGACATATCCAAACTCAGACTTGTGCATAATTTTCAGAATGCATGCATTCAGCATTGCGTGTATTTGAACATGTCCATACAGACACATACATGCACAGACTTGAGCCCACGGGCACACACAGAAACATAGACATGTACCCACAGGCATAATTACTCCTATGCAAGCAGAGAAGCCTACAGACCTGTGGCACATACATGTGTGCACACAGATATGGGCAGCCACACAGACTTGGTTCCCAGAGAAATACCCACTCAGACATGAACACACCAATACATGTACGCATCTACAACATGCAGCTATTCACACGAATGCGGCCCCAGAAAGCTCTGCATGCCAGCAAGCTGGGTATCCCGTGGGGCTGGGCTCAGTGCCCTCACCCCAGATGGCATCACCACGAGGTAATCAATGCTGCTAATCGCCACCAGCTGCCCTGGAGCCTGTCTGCCGATGTCGGGTGGGGCTAGCAAGGCTGCCTAGGGGAGGATACCCAGATGTTGACTGTGCCCAAGCCCCCCCCCACTACCCCAGCTGAACACTGGGGAATCCCCATTTGGCAAAGGCAGCCTTTGGGGTTAGGGGAGGGTAAAGAGCCAACACAGGGCCTGGTCCAGAAGCCCCTGGACATCCAAGAAGAGGTGGTCTGAATGTGTTAGGGTTGCCTAGTAGACCAGAACCTCCACATGCACATGTACACACAGGTGCGCGCACGCACACACGGACATGATTGATTGCTCTTCACAGATCTGCTCCTCCCTGTCATCCTCATCCTGGTAAATACTTCTATAATTCATTCAGATTCTCAGCCAAAAACCTAAGCTTAGCTGATTCCTTTCCTCCACACCCCCATCTCATCTTGTCAATTCTATCCCCCAAGTAAAGCCCACATCCATTTACTTCTCTCCACCTGCACTGCCACCACCCTCATCCAAGCCACTATCATCTTCTGCTTGAACTGTTCCAAGAACCTCCCCAGCTGATCTGTCTGCTGGCTAGGGGTCCACTACCCTCACTTTCCACCTGACTGCCAGTAAGGCCTTTCCATACCTGTATTGGTTGGTTTCACTCTCTTGCTTCAGTTCTCTTCAAAACCCCCAATCTTGACCAGGCACAGTGACTCACATCTAGTGGATTTCTTGAGCTCAGGAGTTCAAGACCAGCCTGAGCAAGAATGAGACCCTATCTCTACTAAAAATAGAAAAAACAAGCTGGGCAATGTGGTGGGCACCTGTAGTCCCAGCTACTTGGGAGTCTGAGGCAAAAGGATCCCTTTAGCCCAAGAGTCTGAGGTTGCTGTGAGCTATGTGATGCCATGACACTCTAGTCAAATTTTTTTCTAAAATTGATCCTGATTGCCCCAGTAGTCTCAAGGGGTTCCATGGCATTCTTTGCAGGGTGACAGAATTAAACTCTGTCTAGAAAAAAAAAAAAATCTTTCCTTTGGCCTTCCAGCCTCTGCTTTTCTGTCCAGCCACCTTACCCCCAAAACTGTGGCTTCCTCTCCCAGCCCTGAATTCGCAAAGTTGATTTTCCTCTTGAGATTTGTACACCACCTCTTCCCTCTGCTGGGAAGGATTTGTCCCTAGACTTTGCGAGGCTGGCTGTCCAATATCCAGGTCTCACTTCCTAAGTCAGCTCCTCGGAGTGGCCTTCCCTGACCACCACATTGGAGGAGTCCCTAGTCAATCACTCGACCCGTTTTAAACCTCTACATAGCTTTGGTATTTGTTTGTCGTCTTTCTCCACTAATAAATGTGAAGGCTTCATGAGTGACCCTGTCCATTCTACTGTTACCACTGCCCTGCTGCTGAGCCTGGCACCCCCCAGCTACCCACTAGCAATGAGTGGATATGAGCACACAGGCCATGTCCAAGCATGCCAAGTAAGACACAGGCGTGCACCAGCAGGAGGTTTGATATAGCATATATGTGAATGTTCACATGTGCAGACGCATCCGTGCACACACGCCTGCTGCTTCTAGGTTGTAGGGGAGAAACTGAGACCAGAGGACCAGGGTTTTTGCCTGCCTACCTCGGTTTTTCTGGGTGTCTCTGTCCTGTATCTATCTGTATGACTCCCAGCTGTCACTCTCATCCTTTTCTCTGCATCTGTGTAAAGCCTCTCTTTCCTCTTTCTCCGTGTCTCCGTTCATCCCTCTCTCCAGCTCTCTGTCACCCTAACTCTCTGTTCCTATCTCTCCTGGTTCCCTCTATTTTTGGAACTGTGTGTCTAACTCTGCATCTCTCTTTGTGTCTCTGGTCTCATCTTTGTCTTCTTCTCGCACTTTCTGCATCTCTGAGTCACTGTATCTCAGTGTTTTTCAACCTTTTTTATCTCATCGCACACTTAAACCTATAGTTAAATTTCCATGGCACACTTAAATTATGTCGGTCCAAAAAAAAAAAAAAGAGTGAAAAAAAGAATATACTTACTGTGCTTTGAAGTTCTTTTAAAATAACTTAATTAATTATCTTTGAAAATTTTCCTGGCACACCTAAGATCTTCTCACAGCACGCTAGTAGTGTCCTGTGGCACACTGGTTGAAAATCACTGCTGTATCCTGTCTCTCTTTATCTCTGACTTCACAACACTATCTCTCCATGTGTGTCTCTACCTCTCCTCACCCTATCTCTGTGCCCAGCTTTATCTGCATCTCCATCTGCTAATGTCTCTGTTTCTGGGTCTGGTCCCCATCTCTGACTCTGCATCTCTTCCTCTCTCCCTTTCAATCTCCCTCCCTCCCTCTAAATCAGCCCTGCCACCTCGTCTCCACGGCTGTCTGCATCCCTGTGGCAGGGAGACCCATCTTTTACCTCTGGCTGGCAGCTTTATGGTCCTAGTGGGAGGGCCAGTGCTCCTCTCTGCAAATGCCACCCCTCCCCCACAGGGCCATGGCAAGCTCCTCATGGACACCCTGGGCCCTGGCAACTTTGACCAACCACTCAGGCCCAGTCAGGACCTCATACTTCAAGCAGCTTAGGTTACCAGGCACCTGCTTGATAAGAGCAGCTGGGGCTTCTAGAAGGACAAGCCCAGACCCCGATGGGCACTGCTGTGAATGTAGCAGTGGCCAATGCAGGTGGACCTTGGGGGTAGGAGACACTCCAAGTATCCTAGGCCCTAGCTCAGTTGCCCCTGGGACTCTGCTCACCTGTTCTGAGGGTCTCATAGAATGGTGGCAGGCACAAAGCTCTGAATTCGAGTCTCATCTCTACCCACTGTGGGACCTGGGCCCCACCCACCACTGCACCATAAGGTATACTTTGGGATCCCAACTTAACCCACCCAGCCTGGTATGTTAAGGCATCTAAAACTTGTGGCCAGAACATGGTGGCTCATACCTATAATCCTAGCTCTTTAGAAGGTCAAGGCAGGAGGATTGCATGAGCTATAATGACACCACTGCACTCTAGCCAGGGGGACAGAGTAAGACTCTGTCTCAAAAAAATTTGGGGACAGTGCCTGTGGCTCAGTGAGTAGGGCGCTGGCCCCATATACCAAGGGTGGTGGGTTCAAACCTGGCCCTGGCCAAAGTGTAACAAAAAATAGCTGAGCGTTGTGGTGAGCACCTGTAGTCCCAGCTACTTGGGAGGTTTAGGCAAGAGAATCGCTTAAGCCCAAGAATTTGAGGTTGCTGTGAGCTGTGACACCATAACACTCTACACAGGGTGACAGCCTGAGACTCTGTCTCAAAAAAAATTTTTTTTCCTAAAATTGATCCTGATTGCCCCAGTGGTCTCAAGGGGTGGGAGTTTTATCTCCTGGAGGACATTTGGCAATGTAGAAACATTTTTGATTGGCATAATGGGGGAGGGGTTACCACTAGTATCTAGAGGGTAGATGCCAAGGATGTCATTAAATGTTCTACAGTGCACAGGACAGCCCCTCACCATCAAGAATTATCTGGCTCCAAATGTCTTTGACCTTCTTTATACCTTTCATTATACTCTGACCAGGTGTGAGGGACATTAGAATACTCAAGACACCAGAGTTTCATCCAGCTCTGCCTTTAATAACAGCAGCCAACATGTACAGAGCCCTTCTAAAGTGCTGGCTGGCACCGTACCTGGAGAAACTCTTCTTGGTCTCACAACAACCGTACGATGCCTGGTACTGTCACCATCCCCATTCTAAAGATGAGGACACAGGCTGAGAGAAGGAGAATAATCAACTCAAGGTCACACAGCCAACACAACTGGAGTCTGGGTTTGAACTGGTCATTTTGGGACAGGCCCATGGGGCAGCGGCCTCTCTGGGAATGGGCTCACACAACAGACACCTGGACGATCCTTTCCCATCTCTGAGACTCCTTTTTCTCATCTGTCAAATGGAATCCACTATCTTCATCAAACACTGCAACAATTCTAGAAGGTAAGGTTCAGTTATCGCCTCCACTTTACTAGGAAGTCAAGACTCATCTCAATGTCACAGGGCTGGGAAGTGGTGGGACAGAAATCTGAATTCAGCTCTATCTGACGCCAGGGCCCATGATCTTAATCTGGTCATCCAGACTCCACCACTTACTGTATAACAGGGGAGAAGACTTGGAGGACTTGTTAAACACAGATCGTCAGGAGTTTCTCATTCATTAGAGTTTGCTTTTCTGACAAGTCCCCAAGAGCTTCTGAGGCTGCTGATGTGGGGTGGTGGGGGGCATGTGAGACACCCTGCAGTAGAGCATCTGGGTTTAAATCCTGCCTCCGGCCTTTGCCAACTCTATAACTTGGGGCTATCACTTAACCTTTCTCCTGCTGGCAGAGATAATAGTGATTCCTATGACTTAGAGTTGCTGAAAGGATTGAAAGAGAAAGTGACAAAGGGAAGGCCCCAATCATGGTGCTGGCAACTAGTCGGTGCTTGTAAGTGCTCACCAGCATCAAGATCCCCAACCCAGGCAACTCTCCCCCTCCCCAGACAGAAGTAGCTCCCAGAGGGCAAAGGACTAAAACTTCCTCTTCTCCTGTCTACCGGCCACCTCTCCAGACTTATTTAGAGCAGGGCACGGGAATGTAGGGGTATAGCTTACATCTGCTGGGGGCACAGGGCCTCCTGGACAGGTTGGCATAGGTTCAGGATGGCAAGAGGCAGCATTGAGGATCCCCAGCCTAGCCTGTGCCCCATCCTTCCTCCAGGCCCTGTCCCTTCTCAATGATCTCAGTCTTTCGGGGCACGAATTGGCTTCCTAAGTCAGACCCTGGTGGCATGGTTTGTGTATCTTTACCCAAGATCCCTTTGGCTACCAAGCAAGGTAAGTCAGCCTTGCTGTGCTATGTGATCTTGAGCTAATCCCTAGGCCTCTCTGGGCCTTACTTTCTTCACCTAAAAATCAAATAGGAGCTCAGCATAGTGACTAAGGGTAAAGGTTTTAGCCCCAGGATAACTGGGTTCAAAACCCACCTCTACCACTCATTAGCTATGCCACTTTTGACAAATTACCTCACCTCCTGGGATGAGCCTCGGTTTCTTTCTTAATAAAACAGAATCTTCCCCACCTCACAAAGATGCTGTGAGGGTTACTGGTGATGATACATTTAAAGTGCTGAGCATGCATGGTTCCTGGAACTCAATGAATGCTGGCTATTCCGGACATACGATGACAGTGGGTAACCCTCACCACCACCACAATGAGAGTGTGTAACCCTCACCACCACACTCTGTTGTTGTTGGCTGGTTTCCCTCCTCCCTCACCCTGACATTAGACTATCTTCATCTTCTTTCCCACTTGGGGGTGGGGAAGGCAATTGGGAGCAGTCCCCCATAGTGGGTAGAAAGGGAGGGATATAATCAGTATTAACTTGTTTGGGCATCTCTGTGCCCCAGTAAACTATAAGCCACAGAAGGAACTGCCTGTGCTACCATTTTCTCTCTGGAGCCTGTGATAGAGACTAGGTATCTTATAAATATTTGCTGCATGAGTGAAAGAGGTGGTCTAGCTCCTTCTAGACTCCTTTCCATGAAGTACAAACCAAGAAGTCTCCTGGACAAGGTTCAGTGATGAGGGGAGTATTTAGGGACTCCCAGATTTGTTCCTTGCATGCAAGAACCTCAGACAGTTGGACTCGTAAATTCTTCGAATCCTGGAATCTCTGGGTGGAGAGAAGCTTTGGCTTCGGCCCAGCCCTCTCTCCTCCCAGCAGGGCCCAGCCTGGGGTGGGGTGCGCTGCCAACCTGGTTACAAAGAGGGGCTGACAGGGCAGGGCAGAAGAAGGGAATATTCAGAGTGAAGACCTAATGCTTTCTCCAAAGCAAAAAATAAAATTGGAGGTCAAAGAGGGTTAGAATCTGGCTCTGCTACTTGTTGGCTTTGTTCTTCTAGACAAATTCCTTCACCTCGCTGAGGCGTAGTTTCCCCATCTATAAAAAAGAATGATAATAATACCACCTAACCACATGGAATTGTTGTGAGGATTAAATGAGATAATGCATGAGACTAAGCCAAGCCCATAGTAAACACTCAAACATGTTAATTGTCACTAACCTTACTATTATTTGAGAGGGTTTATATTCACCAGGGAGTCATATTCATCTCTGACATTTCTCCCCACCCTCCCCCATTTCACCATTTATACAGATTTCATGAAGCTTTAAGAGTCAATTACGTTTCTGACGGGTATAGTTTTTTCTTTAATTTTTTAAATTTAATTTTATTATTATTATTATTATTTTGAAGACAGAATCTCACTTTGTCACCCTTGGTAGAGTGCCATGGTGTCACAGCTTATAGCAATCTCAAACTCTTGGGGTTAAGTGATCTCTTGCCTCAGTCTCCCAAGTAGGGACTACAGGCACCTATCACAATGCCCAGCTCCTTTTTAGAGATGAGGTCTCGCTCTGGCTCAGGCTGGTCTTGACCATGTGAACTCAGGTAATCCACCAATCTCAGCCTCCCAGAGTGCTAGGATTTTAGGCATGAGCCACCGCGCCCGGCCTTCTGACAGATATAGTTTTTCACGAAGTAGCCTAAATGATAATATGTAAAGAAATAAAATCAACTGAAGTATTCATCCGCTTTGACCATTCAGGCAAGGCCTGACACTGGTATGTCTGAACACAAGAGGACAGGTGGTTGAAAATGGGGGAAAGAGCCTGGCACTGGTGTCTGGCCAGGGCCTGCTTTGATCCATTGTTTGCCTTTAGGTGTCTCCTATCCTTTGGCAACAAGGGAAAGCTGAACTTGGGGACTCCTAAGCCTCTACTGTTTGCCAAGTCTGAGGGTCTCAAACCTGTAATGACCCAATGTGTCCATTCCTTAGGATGAGGAATGGTGAGCCAAATCTAGGTGAGGCCCAGGACACCACCCCTCCTCCCCCACTCAGGCCCAGTATATGCCTCAGTTTACCAGGTAGTCCACATTCATCCAGATGCCCCTGTGACCATCCCCCACACGAGGCTAGCTAAGCCCTTCCAGGGAGAGGAACTCTACAGCCCTCACCATTAATCTTCCTTTGTACATCTGGAAGGGGGGGGAGTAGATGCCAAAGATGGTAACTTGCTGAACTGGAATTGAAGCTAGGTGTGTGTAACTGCCAATATGCCACCCCTGTTTTTTAGAAAATTGTTTTAATCATCAGGACAATCTTTTCTATGTATCATTATTCCCATTGGACAGGTGAATAAACTATAAACCTAGGCATTATCCTTTTTAACTGGGGAGCGTTATAGTAGGAAATAGGCCCTAAGAAGCTACACAAGCGGCCTTGCCAAGAGGCAGAGCTGGGATTTGAATCCAGGGCTATTACAGTACATTCTGCTGTGTGGAGGGCCCCTTCCTCCCTTTGGAACTCAGTTTTCTCATCTGTAGAATGGGAACGTTTGCTCCAGAACCTCTAAGATCCAAGTCAGGGCTTCATGCTGTGGCTCAGAGGCCGAATCCCCACTCTGACGTCTAGAACAGCCAATCCCTTAAGCCTGGCGGGAGGGCAGGGCAGGTGCCAACGTGACTGTCCCGCCAGGCAGGGGAGCCGCCCCCAGACACACAAAAACAACCAAATAAATCAGACCCAGAAACTCCTAATCCTTCCCGGCTGTGGCTGCTACCGCCAGCCCCGCCTGGGAGAGGGGCACCGCATGGCCAAGAACTCATAGTTGGGCCAGCAGAGTCGGAGTAATGCCTGCCCATCAGGGCGTCCTCAGCTTCTGAAGGGGACAGGAGGAAGGGGGAGCCCATAGCCCTCCTGACAGAGTGACTCAGGCCTCCCTGACCTCCTCCTGGGTGGGCACGTTCCGCGCCTCGGCCTATTTTTAGAGCCGGCTCCAGGCTTGAGCACAGAAGGCCAGGGAAGGGGGGCCTCGTGGGGAAGCAAACGCCTGACCAGCTCCTCTCTCTCCGGGCTCAAGCCCCAGGCCCTCCAGCTGTCTACCTAGAAAAGGAATGGAAGCACGTAGAGGTTGGGTGTCATCATCTGCCGGGGGGTGCGGCGCAGGTCCAGAGAATGAGTCCCCCTTGCTCCCTCCCCGCAAGTCCTGGCAGTTCCAGAGAACTGGGCGCGGTATCGCAAGAAACGTTTTCTGTTAAGTGGGACCAGGAGCCTCCCGAAAGCCGCTGTCTGCCCATTGGACTGGAGGCCAGAGTGGGCGGGGCTCCAGGCGGCAGAGTGGGCTGAGATGGGAGAGGGGAGGAGTCTGCCGGGTTTAGGGGATCCCTACCCACTCCCCAGCACACTCTGGCCACGCCCCCACTTGGCCACGCCCCCTCTGGCTGGGGCTCGACCCTAGGTCCCGCCTGCCATCTGGCCCCATGCAGTCCTAGTCAACCCTAGATCCTGTAGGTCCGCAGAGGTCTAGTTACGGGGCAGCCTGTCTGTGGGGGATGGCGCAGTTGTGAGAGGAATGGGACAGCACCCCTCCCGCCGTGTGGGTTGCGGGAGGAGAGTGTAGAAGGACAACGGTGGTGTCGTGGGCAGGAAGCCCCTGCAGGACGTATTTGCGGGAGCCGGTCAGTCTTGGAGGCTGGACTAGCCACGGCAGCCCCGACCACAGCACGAAACAACCCTGTATGCGTGGGCACGGAGAGGCCTTCAGAGGCACCTGGACAGAGTTTTCTAGGATGGCACGCCTTCCGCTGAGCCCTACAGGCTGAGGCCACGGTCTGGGAGAGTGAGGGTAGCTGATGGCCCAAAACACATAAGCTCTTATGGCGAGTTCAAGGCGAGTTCTCAGGGATTTTCGGAGGCCCAAGTGGAGACCCATCCTCCTGCGGGTGAGGGGTGGAGGGTGGGAGGCAAGCCTGGTCTCTCGACACCAGCCCTCCACCTAGTGGGAGGCTTGGGAATCGCGGGGTGCGGAGCGGTGGAGTCGATATTCCTCTCCCTGGACGTCCTAGGGCTCCCACAGGCCACCATCCTGCCCAGTTGGCTCCATCTCCAGGATTGGCCCAGATAGAAAGGAGAGTCATTCTAACGTCTGTCCTCCCCTCTTTCCGGCATCTCAAGCCTCATCTCTTCCTTCTTCCTGCTGATTTCCTCTGGGACCTGTCTTTGTTCACCCCAGCTACTGGTCCCTGCAGCACCTGGCAACTGCCTCAAATTTTACCCTCTTTCCTATCCATTCTTAATAGCCAAGTGGTGTCACTTCTTGATTAAAATCTTGCAATGGCTTCCCCTGATCCGTATAAACTCTAACCCTTGACTTGGGATTCCGGCTCTTCACCACCTGGGCCCACCTCCCTCAGCCCTAGTCTCTCTCACAGGGTCTTTCCATATTCCATCCGTACAAGGCTCCCTCATCCCTTTTCCTTGACCTCTCTCCCTGGCCTAATTCTTGCTGTCTTCAGGGGTTGTTCTGGTCAAACTCCCTTCTTTGGGGTCCTCTTTTTTTTTTTTTAGACAGAGTCTCATTATGTGGCCCTTGGTAGAGTGCTGTGGTGTCAGCTCACAGCAACCTCAAACTCTTGGGCTTAAGTGATTCTCTTGCCTCAGGCTCCCAAGTAGCTGAGACTACAGGGGTCCACCACAACGCCGGCTATTTTTTTGTTATGCTTGTCATTGTTGTTTGGCAGGCCCTGGGCCAGGTTTGAACCTGTCAGCTCCAGTGTATGTGGTCGGCACCCTAGCCGCTGAGCTACAAGGCACCAAGCCATGGGGGACCTCTCTTGACCCCCAAGTGTGAGTCACGTGCCCCTCATCTGAGCTCCTACAGCCCGCAGTACTGAACTGCCCTCCTCAGAGCAGTCCCTGCTTGGGTCTCTAATGGCCTGTTCACTCTAGTGGCAGGATAATTGATTGAGATATTAATTGCTGTGCTCCCCTGGCGTTTCCCCTCCCACTTCCAAGCTGGTCGCCAAGCCCTTTGATTTCCCTAGCCTCGGGGACTGTGCAGGGCTGAACACAAAAGCTGCTTGAAGTCTGATGGCTCATCCTGATTTTTGAAAAAATTAACCTTCTGAAAGTAGCTGTGCTAGGTGTTCCCAAGGGATGGGGAGAAGAGGGCAGAGAAAGGAGAGATGGAAATTAGCTGCAGAGGTGCAGAAGCAGGGGTCCTGTGTCCAACATCCCCCCGCCCCCCGACAGGTGATGGGAGCTGCAGGGATGGGCAATGCCCTGGCACTGGGGTGCTAGCCTCAGTGCCCCAGGGGAACAGCTAGTCACTAACATGGACTACTAGGACAATGGGCATTTCTGTGTGACCAATGTAGACCAAAGACAGGGAGGTATCTCCTCCGTGTCTAGGTGTAGGTGGGACCAGCGGGGCCTTGCACGAGCCTATGGAGGAGGTGGCAGGGGGCCCCAGTAATGGTTGAGATTAAATTTTCTGCCAACTTGTAGGAAAGGGTATAGAGTAAGTCAGATTGGAGTTGGTTTAAAGAGAATACAAAAACAGGATATTTCTTGTTTATATGCCAAGATTCCTACCTGCTACACCTGTTTCTGTATATTCCTGATATAGTATGGAGCTGGTGCTGTGTGTGCCTCATTCAGAATTGTATCCTCAGGACCCAGCATGGTGCCTGGCACGTAGTAAGTGCTCAAAATGTATTTGTGGAATTCACTTTTCCTCTATAGCTACAGAAATCCTTCTAAAACCATGTCTGCTTCAGTGGTTCCCCCATGCCCTCAGATTAAATAAAATCCACACCCCTACCATGGTCCACATGGCCAACAAGGCCCACTGTGATCAGAATCCTGCCTCCCTCCTCATCTCTGCAGCCTATACTCCTGCTGTCTCCTCTCCAGCTGAACCACACTATGTGCAGTGCCCCACACTTGCCAGGTTGTTTCATGCCTCATGACTTTGCTTACGTGGCACCCTCTGCCTGGAGTGCCCTTTCCCCTTTCTCTGATTGCTAAGCTTTCAATTAGTCTTCAGAGCTTAGTGCAAGTGTATCCTGTAGTCTTCCCTGATGCCTTCCACTCTGGACCTTCCATTCGCGCCCATGCCGGTCTCTTTCTTCCCCAAGCCTGGTTTCCTGGACTGGGCTTCTCTAGTACAGTGAGTTCCCAGTGCTGGATATACCATAGGTTCTCGGTAAATTGTCACTGTTCACTATAGTCCTGATCCTCTCAAGCAACCTCTCCCTTCTGGGCCTCAGTTGTCCTCTTGGCACAACATGGGAGGAATAGAATTCAATGGTCTCTAAGGACCCCTCCTTCTCTCAATTGAACTTGGAAGTCATGGCATATAAAACACAATTTACCTGTGTACACTGTAGGCCAGCTAAGGGCAGGACATGCCCGGACAGGCAGCTGCAGCTGCACACATAGCACCCACGCATGGCCACCAGGGAGCAAGCCCCCGCCTAAACAGCTCTCACACAAAAGTATATGTAGCCTTCTGAACATGGATCCTCTGTCCTTCTAGCCCCCATTTGAAATCAACCATCAACCCTGACAGCAAAAAATTCAGCAGCAGTCAGAGATGCCAGTCCAGGAGCGAGTTAGTATTCAAGGAATGAGCCTTCTGCAATATGCATGCCCTGAGGCTGGTGCCCTGTGGGGCTCTACCCTTCCCAGGCCTGTGCAGGCAATACCCTCCCCACCCCTCCTCTCCCCACCAGAGGCACAGACCCAGACAGAGTCTGTCTGCGGCAGGGCACTGAGGACCAGACCTTCAGCTCTAATTGTTTCCCAGACACCCCCCTCCGATGTCTCCTCATTCATTCAGCAATATCTAGTAAGTTCCTATCATGTGCCATTATGATATGTGAATATAAACTATATATTTGTGAATGTGACCTTGTTCTGCCCTCAGGGGCTCACAGTCCAGTTGGGGATATAGATAATACACAGGAAATAAGTGGTATAGTTTCAGATCAGGAGAAATAGTATTATGGAAGGATTTAGGTGATATGATTTAAAAAAAAAAAAAAACTGGCTCGGCGCCTGTGGCTCAATTGGCTAAGGCGCCAGCCACATACACCTAAGGTGGTGGGTTCGAATCCCCAGCCCGGGCCCGCCAAACAATGATGGCTGCAACCAAAAAATGGCCGGGCGTTGTGGCGGGTGCCTGTGGCGAGGCAGGAGACTTGCTTGAGCCCAGGAGTTGGAGGTTGCTATGAGCTGTGATGCCATGACACTCTACCCAGGGGGATAGCTTGAGGCTCCATCACCAAAAAAAAAAAAATAAAAATAAAAAAATAAAAAAAACAACCATGACTCAGAAGGGGTAGTCAAGGAAGGCCTTTCTGAGGAGGTGGCATTGGGGCAGTAATCAAAGGATGAGGACCCAGCAAAGCAGAGAGCCAGGGAAGAGTCTCTCAAGCGGAGGGTATAGCAAAAGCCTCTCAAGGGGAAGATACAGCAAATGCAAAGGCCTTGGGTGGGAGAAGCCATGAAACTGGGCTGGAGCAGCAGACAGGAGGACATTTGACCATGCTCAGTCCTGGAGGGAGAGAGTGGTGGAGATTTGGAGCAGTGAGCAGGGACCAGAGCCTGCCAGGCGACAGTGAGGAGCCTTCACTTTGGTCAATGAGCAATGGGAGGCCGCTGGAAACAATCTGTACCTTCCCCCTGTTTAGGGACTGTCTTTTTTTTTTTTTTTAGAGATAGAGTCTCACTTTGTCTCCCTGCCCTCAGTAGACAAAGCCCTTGGGCTTAGGCAATTCTCTTGACTCAGCCTCCTGAGTAGCTGGGACTACAGGGGCCCACCACAGCGCCTAGCTATTTTTTTGTTTCAGTTTGGCCAGGGCTGCGTTTGAACCCGCCATCCTCAGTATATGGGGCTGGTGCCCTACTCACTGAGCCACAGGCGCCACCAGGGACTGTCTTCTTTATCTTTATGTTGGCAGTGCCCAGCACAGGATCGGCATCAGACAATGTTTACCGAATAAATAAATGACCAAGTTAAGTTCTCCTGGCTCAAGGCTTGACTCAGTGGCTTAGCGTGAGTCAGCTGAGCTGCTGAGGAGTCACTGGGCAGCTTGGGACAATAGTCATCAGGCCAGATTAAGATGTTTACATGCCCCACCCACTGAAAAGAGTCTGACATCCCCATGCATAATTCATAACAGAAATAATACTAATCCATAAAGCATAGTACTTGCTCAGATGAAAACAACTTCCTTTTGGATTTTCAATTGCAAAATTCAGGGTAAGCTCCTTGAAGCAGAATTTCTTTCTGCTTATGTGTGTACATGTGTTGTTACTGCCTTGCTGGTGTGCCAAGCTGGGCTCAGTTTGCTCATTGGGTCACTCAGTGCTAGGTGGCAGGGCTTGCCTGAGGTCCCCTCAATGATATGGTCATGGCTTGTGGGCTCAGGGTAATGAGACCTTTGTGGCCTAGGCAAGCAGTCCCACAGGTAGGAAAAAACAGCATTTCGACAGCTCCTCAAAACCACATCAGGTTTGGCAGCTGCTCAGCGTGAGAATACGAGGTGCACCCCTTTGGACTGTCAAAGCTTGCCCCTGTCCAACCCTAACTCTGTGAAAATTATACAACATGACCAAGGCTTAAGAGACCTCTTGGAGACAGCATCTAAGTCTGGAAGAGGTTACTTAATTTGCCCAAGGTCATTCAACAAGGTGGGGATAGAGTTGCAATTGGAGCCCAAGCCTGGTCCCCAAATCAGACTTCAGTCCCTCCCTGGGGGTGGTGGGCCTAGCTGGGGAATAATGCTGAGGAGCTCAGCCCACCCACCCCATCTGGATCCACAGAGCCAATGAGAGTAAACAATGGAAGCAGGACCCAACTCAGCCTAGAAGTGGCCCTGCCTTCCCCCGCCCTTCTCTTTCACTGACCAGCTGAGATCTAAGCCTCCATGCTCCCCCACAATCCCCTCTCTGGGGCCTAGAGATGGACCCTCAGCTCTCAGTTCTCAGGTAGGTTCCACAGTATCACACAGACACTCAGTACTGGGCAGAAGCTGGGTGCTGGGGTCTCAGGGTTTGTTCTCACTTCTCTCTCACAGAGGCACATTCCACGGACCCAGCTTTCCCTCACCCATTCCACTCCAAGCGGAACTAGACTTAGTCCCTGCCTGGGAGAAAAGTTGACTTCTTCTCCTCATCTCACCACCCTACCCATGAATGGGGCTCAGGAAACTCAGACAAAGCAAATCAGAAATTCTCAGGGTGAAGGGGAAGTTGGTGGCTCAGGGTAGCACCCCTTCAGGCAGGCCAGCTTTCCCAAGCCCCATCAGGCCGAGCTCTGCCTCCACGGAGTTCCAGTACCCCACCTCACCCCTCCCCCAGCAAGTGGGAAGTGACAAATAAGCCTGAGGAAGGCGGGGGGGGGGGAGCTGGGGATCGATGGCATTAACATGGTGCCCAAATTAAATATTGACTTTCTTGGTTGACTCTAGGGACACTTGGATTGATGGCTGGGGCAGTGCTGGGCCACCACAGGAGATGGGGACATACCAGCCTGAAGCAGGCCCAGTGGGAAGCTGAGGCCAGAGGGGAAGGGCTCACCCCTGCTTCTGCCTCCGCTGGAGGAGCAGGGGCCAGGGCCATGGGGCCTTGGGGTACTGTGCCTGCATTTCCACCTTCCCTGGGGAGTTGAATTCTCTCCTCTCAGAGGGTCTTAGAGCCAGGTGTTGAGGGTCCCCTCCACCCCAAACACCTTCCTATCACACCTCTAGGAACTGTAGCTGGCCTGCAGCCCAATAGATGAGAAAATCAATCTCTTTGATAATACCCATTACTGGGTCTCAAGACCCTGCCTCCCAGGGTGGCAGGGCTAGTTATTTTTGATCTGTTATTATGTAGGGTCTTGGGGAGGGGATAAGGACAACCTCTCCATTCCTGGAGACCTTCCATTGTCCTCTCCAGCTAACTCACCTTCAGAGACTACAGTAGGCCCTGCACATTCCCTCCCCCTTTCCAAAGCTCCACTTCAAGAATTGTCTACACTGCCTTTATTTATTCACTTCTTACCTACTCTACAACCAGCTTCAATCTGGGTTCCTACCATGTTAGTGACCCTAGCCCAGGCCGTTTCCTGAGTTCCATGTGTCCAACTGCCAACCTTCTCCTGTAAGTCTCTTTAGACCATCTCAAAGTTAAGATGCATGCTATGGTTTGAATGTATCCCCCAAGAAGCATACATTAGAAATTTAATCCCTGATGGAACAGTGTTGAGATGAGGGGCCTAATGGGAAATGTTTAGATCTTGAGGGCATCACCTTCATGAATGGATTAATGATGATTATTAAAGGGCTTGGTTCAAGCTCTTGCTCTCTCTTGTGCTCTTGCCCTTTCACCTTCTGCCATAAGATGACATAGTAAAGAGGGGCCTGCCTCTGGCAAGGCCTTGGACTTCTTAACCTTGGACTTCTCAGTGTCTAGAACTATAAGAAATAAATCTGTTCTTTATAAAGTACATAGCCTCAGGTATTCTGTTATAGCAGCACAGAACAGAAGAAGACATGTCCAAAGCCAAATTCATGATGGCCTCTCCCAAAGTTGGTCCTTTTCTTTCTGTGCCCCTAAGCCAATGGCATGGTCATTCATGCAGGCATGTGAGACAAAAGCCCAATTGGCATCCTTGGCTCCTCTGCTGTACCCAACCTATACCAGGGGCAGACAATCCTACCCATTGCCTATACATGGACTCCAACCCTCTGTACCCTCTCCTAAAAGTCTCCTTCCTATGGACAATCTCCTCACTGGCCTATGTATCCACCCTCGCTCTTCAGTGTCCCCCCACCAATCCATCTCATCCACCCAGCATGATATATAAATGTAATCATGCTGATCCCCTGATCAACATCCTTCCTTGGCTTCTCATTAGTCTTGAAACCCTCAATGGAGTCTCCTCTGCCCTGAACACTTAGTATATGTTTTGGGGGATTGAGAGGGTGGGAGTCTTCCTGAAATAGATGGCCTTGGGGGAGTACAGAGAGAAATACAGGGGCTACTGGGGACTGGACCTGGCAAAGCCCCTGACGCCATGACTGCCGGGATGGGCATGAGGAAACCTGGAGGGAAATCAGTCCCGAGAAGCAGAAGTCAGCAGCATCTCGCACCCAGGTCTTCCCTCAGGCCACCTAATTGCCTTTTAATTGGTGTCTAATGGAAGTGAATTAAACCCAATTGAGTTTTAATGTGTCTGTTCCAGTGCCAGCCTCAACGTGCTTCCCTTCTCCCTGGGCTGGGACTTCAGGTTGGAGGGAAGAAGACAGGCCGTGGGGGCAGGGAGCACACTTACCCCCAGAACTGCTGAGGTGGGCCTGATCTCAGTCTACAGGTCTCTGCAGGACGTTCTCTGACTGCCCCAACACCAGCTCCTGCCCACCTGTATCCTTAGAATATCTAGATTCCAGGAACACTGACATAGAACCTTCTTCACGTTGGCACTGTGTTGGGAACTTACATCACCTCCTTGATCCTCCTCCATGACCCAGTGAGGCAGGCCATGGTGATGTACCCCCTTTCCACAGAGGTCACTGAGTAGGCTGGTCCTAGCTCACCGCTGTTGTACTGCCTAGAACTGTGCTGTCCAGCAAGGTGGGTATTGAGCACTTGGGATATGGCAAGACTGAACTGAGATGTGCTGCACGTGTAAAACACACATTAGATTGCAAAGACATAGCACGAGAAAAGAATGTAAAACATCTTGGTTATCTTCTAATATTGATTATACGTTGAAATGGTCATTTTTTAGTATATTGGACTAAATGTATTATTAAAATTAATTTCGCCTTTTTAAGCTTGTAAAAAATGGCTACTAGAAACATTGTAAATTACATATGTAGTTTAAACTGTATTTTTGTTGTACACACCCCAGAGTCTTCCTCCAGGGTCTGGTCCCATGAAGGTGAGGATGGTGTGCTCACCCATGACCCCACCACAGTCTGGAGGATAAGGAAAGACCACAGCTGAGCTTTAGTGGGTCTGGGTCTTGTCTTCTCATCTCTGGGGAGAGGACAAGTCCCTTTCAGCACCCTGGACAGCAGCCCGGCTGGCTTCCCATTTGGGGTCCTAGGACAGCTTGAGGCCCAGGAAGGAGTGCCCTTGGGAGGAGATGACACTTACAAAATACCCCCCATGAATCATCTCAAGTCATGCTCCAGATGCCCACAGAGGAAGATCAGGTAGGGGTTGTCATTAACCCATTTTGCAGAAGAGGAAACCAGGGCTCAGAGAGATTGGCACCTTCCACCCTTGACTCAGGAAAGACTTGTTGATGCCTGCTTCATGTGGGTCTCAGCTGAATGCACCAAATGTGGATGAGGTTGGGACAGATGACAAAGTCTTTGTCGGTGCAGTCATGACAGTGTGTTCGGGCCTAATTAGTGCTGACTGCAGAACAAGGGAGTTCAGGGACAGCATTGCAGAGGGGGCTACTTGGGCTGGCTCTGGAAGGGTGAAGGACAGTTTGTCTGTATAAGCAGGAGGGAGTTCCAGGCAGAAGGAATGGTGTGCACACAGGCATGAAGGTGACAGATATGAGCCAGGAGAGGAAGACAAGGGTCCCACCACCAAGGGCCTTGCATTCTGTGCTAATTCTATGATCTATGGAAGGTGAGGAGGGCAGTGGCCTGGAGAAAGTAAGGAAACTTAAGTCCAGGAAAGAAATGACAGGTTCTTAGATATTAGACCAAATGGAAGGGCTGTCAGGCCAACTCATTATACAGATTAAAGAAACCCAAGTCAGGCTAGGTCTTATGACCTGTCCAAGGTCACATGGCAAGTCACTACCTGAAGGAGCAGGGACTGAAAAGTGACAAGCCCCATCCCAGGAAAGGCCAAGTGGTGGGTCTCAAACCCATCAGGAGCTTCTGTTGGCAGCTGTGATTGCTGTTTGAACAGAATCAACAAGGTGAATACTAAATTTCCTCCTCAAACCAAATGCAAAGCAAGAGACTACAAGAGGGGAGGGACAGGAACAGTCCACCTCAGGCCAGAGAGCCATCTGAGGTGGAGACCAGCAGAACCCAGGGCTGGGAAGCAGAGAGGCAGGAGCACAGGGAAAGGTACTAAGGCCTTGGCCCAGGATGTTGGCAGGGGTCTGCTAGGGTAAGGTGAGGGACAGGGGCTTTGTGTGAACTCCCTTTTTTTAGAGACCTGCTCCTCTCCCTTTTCCCTGTGGGTGCTGCAGAGATTGCCAATCACAGTGCCCAACCCCCCCCCTGCCTGGAGCCAATCAGAGCCCTTCATTCCTAGGAGGTTTTCTAATTAGAATTCAGGAGAGATCACTGCTTCCCCTCTGGGGGCAAAGTTGAGTGATGGGAGCTGCTAAGAGGAAGGCCAGTGGGCCCAGGGGGATGGGGAAGCCTGGCTTAAAGAATGAAGCCGATACACACTCCAGAGCCAGCGGGAACATCTGGTGGCATTCTGACCTTGGGTCCCATCACCCAAGGCCAGCCACATACACCCACCACTGTCCTTGCCACAGCGTGCACTCCTGGGTGAACAAAGCTCCCTTGTGCCCAAGCTGGCTGGCATTGGATTCTGCCACTCCCTGTCACAAGCCCCACTATCGTCATTTACAAGCTGTGGGAGTTTGGGAAAGTCATGTCCCTTTTCTGAGCCTTGATTTCCTCACCTGTAAAACGGGGGAGTCTCAATACATACTTTGAAGAATCGATTGAGGTGGTGCCTGAGTGAGCACTTGTACATTCAAGTGCTGAAGCTGTAGAGAGGGGGAGGCAGAAGAGTCCCCAGAGCTCTGAGGGCCTAGGAGCACGGTCCTGGGTGGATTCCGCCCACATACATCCTCTGACCAGGACTCACGGCAGGAAGGATTCAAACGAGATGGAGAGGAAGCCTGTGCCAACAAGGCCTGCACAACTCTGAAGGGGCCTTCATCCCTCCACCACCCATCTTAGTGAGGCTGTTAGCTTTAACAACCCCCTCCCTAGCCATCAGTCTCTTTTCCTGCAAACCCCACCCAGGCTGCTACAGCACCTAACTAACCCCTCCCTTAGCTCTCCAAAGGCCTGGGTTTGTGTCTCAAGAGTCCCTGAGAAGAAGCCCATGTTGCTAAATGACCAGGGACCTGAGACCCCGTTAACTATGCCCCCTTTGCTGTTGCTGCCTGACCACAGAAGAGCCATGTACACATAGCAGGACACTTCCACAATGCTGACACTGTGCCCCTCTTCCTGTGTGCCTGGGAAATGAGCAAGTATCCGCCCACTTGGGCGTATCAAGAGTGCATGCCAGCACAAGTCTCCAACCCCTGTCCTCTGGCAGCACACCAGCCTGGCTCCTCCACCCCACATGCACCCTGAGCTCTGGCCCGGCCTACACCTGCATCTGCACCACAACCCAGCTCCCTGCAGCCCCAAGAAGCTGAGCTCAAGCTCCACCTCCACCAAGCCTGCCTGTCCCAGCTCTGCCTCTGACTATGGCCTTCAAAGGCATTTTCCATCTCCAGGTTTATTTTCCTATCCACAAGGTGGGCAACCTAACACCTTCCAGCAAGGTGGTTGTGAGGGGCCAGGGGACGTGTTTGAAGCACCCGCATAGAGCACGGCCTGAGACCAGATGCCAAATGGTAATAGCTAACCCTTAAAAAGCTTATCCTGTGTCAAGTACCTGCTCAGTGTTGCACATTTATGAAACGGTTTCATCCTCATGACAACCCCACAACATAGGCACTGTTACCATTCTCATCTCACACAGGGGAAGCAGCCCCTATGCTCCACTGAATGGCAGTGGCACCAATCACAGCCACATGGGAAGGCCAGCCACAAGGGGTTGGTCCTGTCCCACACTCCCAAGGTCACCCAGGGAGTCAGGGACAAAGATAGAGTCAGAATATGGGCAGCCCCTCCCAGGCAGGGCTATCCTGACCCCATCACACAATCCAATGAGACCAAGCGAGGGGAACCAAGGAGACGGAGGAACAAAGTTGGAGTCCCAGGACTGGGTCTCCACCTGGGGGAAGCAAACAGCTCAGCAGCAAAATCCACAGAGTGAAGTTTATTCCCAACAAAGTCCCCCTCCCCCCTCCCCAGCCCAGGACAGGGACAGACAGGCTGGGGTAAAGATGGGGCTCCAGTGGCTGAGGGGCCTCTGAGAAACAAGGAAGGGCCCTGGGTCTCCAGGCCATGCCGTGTCTGGCTCCCCCAGCCTGGCTGAGTCCACTGCGCCTCCCTGCCCAGCCCTCGGGAGAGGGGAGGGGGCGCTGGCTCCTGGGTGGTTCCAAAGTGGAGTGTGAAAATAGAGAGATATATATATTTATATGCGGTGGGCAGTCCAGCGTGGCACTCACACCTCGGTCTGGAAGTCGCCATCTGGCGGTTCTGTGGGCTCCCAGGCTGCTGCCCGGTGCAGAGCCAGCCGCTCTCGGGGCTTAGGGGGCAGTGAGCCCAGTGTCATAGATTTGAAAGTGCTCCAGCTCTGATGTCGCCGATGTTGGGTCAGGCTGGGACGCTCCCCAGGGCTGGGCTTCTCCTGTGGAGGGAGCACAAAGGGCCCATGGAGATGGGCCAATACCTTCTCACCCATGGCACAGAAGAACAAACTGAGGCCCACAGTGGGCCAGTAATGCCCAAAGCTAGAGAGCAATCAGGTGTCAAAGTAGAGTTCAGATACAAATCTACCAGGCTCTGGATCTGGACCCCATGCTGAGAGGCCCCTGGGGTATGTCTCCTGTCTGCCCACCCTCCCTCCATGCCCTGGTGGACACAGAAAGGCCCCCTCCCGACCCTCCTGAGCAGCCCCAGAACTGCTGCCTGTGCTGTGGGGTAGGCCCTTGGTGAGACAGGCTGCGGTTGCCCAGGCAGGGGAGGAGGGCAGGGAGGGAGTGAGCCCCTACGGGCCCACCTCACCCCACCTGGCCGAGGGAGACTTACGCTGCTCACGCTCCGTTCGGCTGCCCCACCCGAGGACACACTCCACCGCTTCTCCCTCTGCAATGGGGGCCATGGGTCAGGGTCCAACCCCAGGGGCCACTGCACCAGGTCAGGCCCTGAGCTTCATGGGGCAGGGGCTGCCATGGAAGGAGCCCTCACCTTGGCTGTGGACTGGCTACGGTAGCGGTCAAAAGTGTGGAACTTCTGGTTGAGCTCGTGGTAGAGTTCTGAGTGCCGTTTCCGGGTGTGCATCACCTTCTAGGAGCCACAGGATGTCAGAGGAGTACTCTCTGGGGGCAGTATCATGAACTCCCCACCTCAGCCTCCCACATCCCTTCCTGCTGCCAGCCCTTCTGGGATAAGACTGGGCTCTCTCTCCACCTCAGAGCTAAGAGCTCGGGCAGGGAGGGAGCAGTAGAAAGATCCCACCAACCCACAGGCTTGGGGTCCTGGGGCCAGTCTCTGTGACAAGACTCACGCTAACTCTAGGAGGAGCCTCTCCAGGGACACACACCACAGACAGAGGACCCATTCCCCAGCACACACACAGCACTTACCTCAAAGTCTAGGTCTGAGTAACGTAACTTCTTTCGCTGGACGGAGCAGAAAGGGGGCAGTGAAGGAGAAGAAAGCTTTTTATAACATGCAGGAGTATTAGAGATAGCAAGCCTGGCACCCTGACCCTGACCCAGGAGCTGGGAATCCTCTTGGGGCAGCTTTGCAGGCCTCACTGCACGTACACTGATCCATGGGCATGGCTCAAATGGCCATATAGACCCGCCATTGTGGCAAGTCATGGGATCCCACATGGAACCACAGAGCTAACACATATTCTCTGAGTCCCGGATTCCACCCCTCTGTCCTGCCAGCCCCATTCTCTCTGCCAAGCATGGCTTCCTCCTCCCTGGAGTCCTCTGCTTGGCCTGCAAGCACAGGGATCAAGGCTTTCAGAAACCTTTCTACAACCCTGCCTTGCCCCCTTTCCTGCCAAAGCAGCCCCTGCCTCCCAGAGGTCTGTACCCTTCATGCCTTTCCTGGCCCTCACATGCCCCAGACCACCTTCAAGGCCCCAATAAGAGGGGTCCACCTGGTAGCACTCAGAGAGGAAACCTCAGAGTCTGAGGATGGTGGCACTGGGAAGATTATGAGACCAAGACCAACCGTCCCAGGTTACAGATGGAGAAACTGAGGCCCAGGGAGAGGAAGGGACCTGCCCTATGGCCCTCACAGGAGACACTAAGCCCACAAACTCCCAAGTCCCAGGCCTGGTGGGCACGCTCACTACCACTGGCCCATGACACCCTGGTTTCCTCTTGCTCTATTCATTATCTCCCCACTGCCCTCCTGGCTTCTCAAACACTAGGCCCTCGTGCTCTGCCCTGGCACCTTCTCCTGACCATCACTATGTACACATGTGTCCTCCCTTTCCCCACCTATGCTTTCTTCCTGGAGGCAGCAGAACCCCACTCCCCACCTGACACCCCACAGGCACTGCACACATAGTTAGAACCCAACCAATCAACTCGTGATTCCCCACCCAAATCCATTTCTCCATCTAAACCCACTTCTCCACCCTATCACCAGTTGCCCACACCAGAATTCTCGACGTCACTCCTGACCCCTCAAAATGCTTACTGCAACATTCCCCCATGAGGAACCCAATGCCAGCCTCTCCTCATTGGCCTGAGAGCCAGGTGTCCACAGAACAAAACCTGGCAGGACGCTGAACATACCCTTCTCCAATGCTGGAGTTTTCTGTCTTTGTTATGCCTTCCTGTTTCTGCCATCTGCAGCAGGAGCAGGCACCAAATGTTCACAAAACATTTTGGGAGAAAAACTAAACTTACAAGCCCTCTAGCTGCTAACTTAATTTTCTTTGTGTGGAGGATATGGAGCAGGTTTCTGAGGCCAAACATGAGCAGCCAATTGTGTCCTGAGTTGAGATGCCTGCCCTTTCCTCATCCACATACCCTTCATCTCACCAACTAGAGTTCTAGAATGTTCGATGGTAGGCTACAACCACTTGCTTATTCCCAGAGATCCTTTGCAGGGAGAAGGCTTGAGCAGGCCAGAGGGAAGGGGAAGTACCCACTGAGGACCACAGAGGACCACAGGCAGGGTCACAGAGAGGCTGTGACCACTTGAGCTCAGGAGTTCAAGACCAGCCTGAGTAAGAGCTAGACCCCATCTCTATTAAAAACAGAAAAATTAGCCAGGTATCCTGGTGGGCACCTGTAGTCCCAGCTACTCAGGAGGCTGAGGCAGGAGGATTGCTTGAGCCCAGGAGTTTGAGGTTGCTGTGAGCTAGGCTGATGTCACTGCCTCTAGCTGGGGTGACAGAATAAGACCCACCTCCCATCCAAAAAAAAAAAAAATCTACAAAGAGACAACTACATTATCCACACTTTACCCTGAGGAGATCGAGGCTCAGAGAGATAAGTGAGATGCTCAAGATCTCACTATCAACCAATAGTGTACAGACTGGAACCCAGATCTGTGGGAGTCACAGGCCCAGGCTCAGCCTTTCTTATGTGGCTTCCCTAACAATGCAGTGCCTTGCCTAAGCTACAGTCCTGAAAGCAGGACTCATCCTGATGAGCCACCACAAGGCAGGCACTAGATGGAGTATGAGCGATGGAGAGCTATACCCTCAACACATGAAGCCCAAGCTCACTTTGGAGGGATTCAGAGATACCAGGATTCCTTGGAGCTGCGTGTGCACAAATAGAGAGAAAGGTCCAGTGTGCTCTGTCTGGGGAGGTCGACATTGTCCCCACCCAGCTGTAGCTTGTGATGCAGACAAAGTGTCGGGCACAGGGCCGGCAGCCTTCCCCCTTGCCCACATGCTACAGTGTCTCACCTCCAGGGAGCCTAGCTTCATGGTAGAGCCAGGCACTGTGCGGGGCATGGTCCGGCTGCGCTCCCCCGGCTCAGGCACTTGACGTGCACTGGGTGTCGGCGGTGGCGGTTGGAAGGTCATCCCATAGGGGTTCTGTAGAGATCCATAGGCAGGGCCCAGCCCTAGGCCCGAGTGGTCCACGGATAGGAAGCTGGGGTAGCCTTCAGGGTGAGCCAGTGTCTTGGCAGCCCGCCGGGGGGTCCCCTCAGGCCGGACCCTTGGGGCATCCTCACCCCCTCCGCCCCCACTGCCAGGCTGCAGGCTCAAAGTCCGCCGGGGCAGCACCATGTAGTCCCCTTCGGAGCCTGGCTCGGTGGGCCGCAGCCATGTGAGGTCCAGCTGCCGCAGGCCACCCTCCCCACACATGTACACAGGATTGGCCTCCTGAGGGGGCGGTGGCTCCCCCAGCCCTGGCGAGGCTGCCATGGGCACCAGGATATTTCCAGGCAGTGGTGAGAAGCTGAGGCCGCCCTCAGGACCCACAAGGCAGGACTTGGGCTCCTCGTCCTCATCCAGCGACAGGCGGGACAGTGTGCCCGTGATGGTGGATGGGTTGCAAGTGTTGACTTCCTTGAACAGAACTGGGGGCAGGGGGTGGTAGGGAGGGGGTGAGTCCTGAGGAGGAGGAGCCTTTCCAGGCCCTTGCCCAGGTAAACCGATGAAAATGCGTCCTGGAAAGATGGCTGGTAATTGGTACTTTCTCATACACAAGAGGGGTTGAAAAGACCACAGTGAGGCAGGGTAAGAAACAGAGGCAAGGCTCAGCTCCCAGTATCCTGACCTCTGACCCCACAGCCCCAAGGCTGTCAATAGGCCCTGCTCCTTCCCCTCCCTGGGCAACAACACCCCAGGAGACAGAACTGCAAACAGATTCTAGTAAGAATCATGGGAACACCCTAATAACATAAAAGCCACTGTGTGCCAAGGGTCCTGCTAAGTACTGGATGTCCACTAATTCATGTGAGTGCCTAAGCCTCCCACTGGCCCAGGGAGGACAGTGTTTTTTCCTTTCGCAGCCTTGAATCCCACTTGGGGCTGTGCCACTCCAGAGCTGGATTTTGGCAAGCAGACCCCCGCAGGGCCTCCCATAGTGTGGCCTGGGGCTTCCCCTCTTGCCCAACTAAGGTGATGCTCAGCTCTGCCCAGTAGCTCACCTGTTTGACAAGCCAGATCCACGTCCTTTTCAAAGTCTGACTATAGGCAGAGAGGGAGAGAACAGGTGGGCAGAGGGGGGATGGATGTATCAGGGAGGGGGGTGCTCAAGCCCCTCCTGACCCAGCTCTGCTCATTCTGTCTGCCCATGGCACACTGCCTAGCAGAGTCTGAACACGATCTGCTCCAGCACAATTGCCAGGGGGGAAACTGGAAGAGGGAAGGGTGTGCCCAGTGCCACCCAAGTGTTAGTGGCTGATCCTGAACCAAAGCTGGTCTCTGGTCCCTCCCTGTCATGGATGAGGAAGGGGAATGGCCTCCTATGGTGGGAGGATTGGGGATACCCAGAATCGCCCCATGCCCTGCCCAGGCCTCCTCACCAGGATCTGCAGCTGTCCATTCTTGCATGAGTCAGGCGAGTCTTCACTCTCATCAGCTCGACATACGCCCATCTGGCACTTTACCACATCCTGGACCTAGAGACAGAGGGTACGTGCTGGGCCCAAGGCCACCACAGGGGCCTGACCACAGCTGGTTGTGCCTCCCACCCTGGACACCTCCACAGGTGTGGAAGGGAAGAAGCACATCCAGCCTAGGCAATGGTGATGATGCCCAGGCTGGATCAGAGAGGAAGGAAGGAGCCCAGGAGGCTGAGGATAAGGCTGAGGTGCAGTTGGGGACGCCCCAGGCCATCAGCTTCCCCACCAAAGGCTGCCTAGCTGGGATGTGAAGCACCTGGTTGGGACCTCAATTCTCCCTACAACAGAGAGAGGCCAGAGGCCTGGCAGGGAGTGGTGGACAGGCAGAGATAGGAGAGCCCTCGGCCCACCTCTCGGCGCAGGAAGCAGTGCACAGCAGTGATGACAAAGCCCTGCGCAGAGTTGAAGACTGCAAAGAGGGCCTGGAAGAGGACGGAGCGGCGGTCTGTCATGGCCAGAACAGCAGACATCCAGGTGAGCGCCAGCAGGGGCAGCACTACGCAGGAGCTCCAGAGTGAGGCCCTGAGGAGGACAGCAACAGAGGGTCCCTCAGGGTGACACTCCAGGACAGGGTGGCCTGAGCCTGGGCCTCTACTCAGCTTGGGGGCCTTAAGCTGCCCAAGACTGGGAGGGTCCCAAATCCCAGGACCTCAGCAATGTTCCCAGGCAGAGAGGGGCTGAGGAGCCAGAGCCAAAGAGCCAGAGAACAGGGACAGAGAGCAGAGAACCGTAGAGCCAGAGCAGGGACCAGGAACAGGGGCAGGGTGGACATGGACACAGTGAGACTGAGCCAGAGACAAAGGCAATATCAACGGAGAAGGAGGAGAGGGACAGTGGGAGCAGAGAGTAGACAGATGCAGATGTGAGTTTCAGCCCCGATTTGCACTGAATCACCTGGGGGGATTTTAAGAAATGCACAGGCCTAGGCTGCATCCCCGAGCCCAACTGGACAGACTGGGGAGGGGAGAAAGAAGGACAGACAGAGACAACAGCCACACTGAGAGAGAGCATGAGACAGAGACACCCAGACAGAAAGATTAAACAGGCAGAGCACATGGTATATGTCATAGAGCACAAATCCTTGGGGAGAAGACAGGGCGCCAGGACTAGTGAAGCAGAGGCTCTTTCCCCCAGTTCCCCATGGAAGAGGTGCCAGGTTCCTAGTGGCTGCTCAGAGTCCTGGGCAGAAGGATCAAAGCTGGGGCCAAAAGCTGGGGTCATAGCCAAACCTACACATCCCTAGCCTTCTTGCCAGGGGAGGACAGAGTTAAAAAGCAGATGGACCCCAGCATCCTGGCTGGTCCCACCCCTCTCCCACCTGCTATCTTGCAGCAGGGACGGCAGGGCAGCCCTGCCCTCCTGGACCAGGTGCCACACCCAGCCCATTCTGCCTCACCAGCTGCCCTGCCCCTGTGGGAGAATCAGGCACATCTCAGGACAAGGCAGCATTCTGCAGAGACAGCCAGGGAGGCCAAGGCACAGATGGGCAGGAGGCCAAGATCTGTCCTAGGAAGAGTGCTTTAGGACTATTCAGTCTGGCAGAGAGGTAGGCACAACAGCCTCTGAAGCCCCCAAAGGGAGAGCCAAGACCAAGAGAGGGTCTAATCACAGTATAATCACAGTAATAAGAGCTACCATTGATTACTCCCCAATTCTCTACCAGGCCCTACACTGAACACTTTACATACATTATTTCAAATTGTGACCAAAACAACTCTAATAAACAGGCATGGGATTATTATCCCAATTTACAGATGAGGAAACTGGAGTTAGCCCAGCTAGGCAGGAACAGGTGGAGTTGGGACATAAACCCAGTGTGGTGCTCCAAAGCCCAAGCTTTCAACGTTAGGTCAGACAGCTTGGGTCACAAAGGTAGATGGCAGCCCAAGCAAGAGGGGCTTTGCAGTGATGGGGCCAGCCACCTCCAGAGGTGGTGAGCTCCCTGACCTTGGAGGTGTGCAAGATAAATCCAGACCTTGCTGGTCAGGGAAGCTCAGATGGATTTCTGGCCCTGGGTGAAAGGTTGGGCCTAAGGCCCTTATGATTTGTTCTACTCTTGCAGAGCTAGGATTTTAAGATTTTCAACTGCAGAGATAGGGGTTTCTGTGAAATAATTCTCTACCTCCACGATTCTCTGTCTCCAATTGATTGTGAGATTCAATGCTTCCGAAATTCTAAGTCTCAGATTCTATGACAGATGATAAGACTCTGATTCACTCATTTTAACACTTAGCTTCTCATTGTCTTATTCTAAGATCCTATCATTTTAATTCTAAGGTTCTATAACTCAAAAACTCTAAAGGCCTAAGACTTTATGAGCCTCAGTAGATTGGGGGTGTAGGGCTGTGCCAGGAGAGAACATTAGCTGGGAATGGGGGCAGGGTGGGAGCAAAGGGTGGGTACAGAAACCCAGCACCTTTGCAAGCAAGGACATTCACTCCCTGTTGCCCTCTGCCACCTCATCACACAGCCCTTGAGAGTGTGTGGCAGTTGGGGGGCAGGGCAAGCTTTCCAGGGCACTGGGCTGACATCCCTCCTCCCCCCACCATGGGCATTGCCCCCCCCAATTATTTTGCCCCACCCAGCCCCACCGCCCCCCAGGGGGCACGACTAACATGGCATTCCTGGCCGAGGCTGAGCTGAGCAGGGGGCTGGGGACCGCTCCACACGCTGAGCAGGGGAGGAGCAGGCTGGCCCAGGGGCACCGCTCCGACCTCGGGGGGACGGCACAGACATGGGAGAAGGGGGAAACACATGGGAAACCGGGAGATGGGGCAGAGTGAGCCCCGAGTGGGGTGGGAGGGGGAGGGCAGACGAGAGAGAAAGAGCTGGGTTAGGGTGGGTGAGGGGCCGCAGCTGGGCACTCCGGGTGCCCACTGTGCCTGCAACCTTGAAGCACCAAGGTTGGGGAGCCCCGGTTGCATTGTCGAGCCTTGCGTCTCCAAGAGCACCCATGGCCCACCCTCCTTGCACCATTTCCAGAAAGGCTGAGTTACAGAGACCCTTCCCTTACCCGGCCCTCTGCTTCTTGGATTTGTCAGAAATGCCATCACGTGCCATGAGCTTGTTGAAGACAATGATTCCGATGAGCATGTTCACCTGGGGGCCCAGGGGCAGAGACATGGAGGGGGGAAAGACAGGGTCACCAGGTGCCCTCCTGGTGGGGAAACCCCAGGTGGAAGCTAGAGTGCAGGGAGGAGGTAGAGAGATGGACAGGATGACTCTCTGGGGCCACTCTCCTCCCAGGATGCTGCAAGGGGCACATACCAGTACTATGACAGCAGCAGGGCCCACAAAAGCGTAGAGTAGGCCGCCCTCCAGAGAGAGCCAGCAGCTGGGGTAGGGGAGGAGAGGGCTGTCAGACACCCAGCAGGCTCCCTCTCCATCCTCCAACCCTACCCCTTAGTCCTCCTCCCCACCCCTGCTGCCATACCCACATCATCCAAAGTGAGAGGGAGCCCCTGGATCTTGCTGGGTCTCAGTTTCCCCTCTAACATTAGGCCCAGATGCTGGGGCTACCAAGGGGATGAAACAAGGCTGAGCTAGCTCCAGGATAAAAGGAAATTCCAGTACATCCTTTTGCAGTCAGGGAAACTGAGGCTCAGAGCTGGGGAAAAATTTGCTTAAGAACCCCCCACAGACATGGGCCAGGGTTTCATCCCAAGAAGGCCCAATGCCCAGTCCATTTCCCCCACAGATTCACTGACCCCACCACCCATCATGGGAGGCCCACGTACTAGCTGGATGTACCGTATCCTTTGGTTCGGGTAAAGCCAACAGACACGGCCACCACCAGGGCAGGCAGACCTAGGGGAGCAGCGGTGCCAGAGTGAGATGGCTGCCAGTCTTCAGGGCCCCCTCAAGCTCCCAGACTCCCAGCCCAGCTGACCCTTGTGCCCAGAGAGCTGGGCCAGGGCCAAAGCTGAATCGCTCTTCATTGCCCCTGCCCACCAAGGCCCAGCAGCAGAGTCCAGCACTGGCCCTGCTCACCCCAGCCCAGGCAGAGGAAGCGCTTGCGAACGAGGCGGGTGCGCATCCGCCCAATGACAGCCAGGTAGGACTGCCAGGCCTCGGTAAGCACCCAGCAAAAGGAGGAGAGAAAGAAGAAGTGCAGGAAGGCAGCCGTCATGGTGCATACGCCCTGCGGGGAGAGGGAACGGGAGGGAGGGGCCCTGAGCAGCCGCCAGGGCGGGAGGCGCCAGGCTTCCCACGCCCCACTGCTGGGTGCTGCCACGCTACCCACCTGAGCTCCGCCCCCCCACTGAGCCCTGCCAGGCACCCCCGCCTTCCTGCACCCACACACAGCACGACACAGTCCTGGTGACACACACACAGCACTCGGCATCCAGGGAGGCGGGTGGGCAGGCTGCCCACGCACAGAAGACTAGCAGGGAGGGGGACAGATAGGAGCACCTGCCACGTCACAGCCAGACAGGCCCCGTGCCTGCCACGCCTGGTGCTGGCACTGGGCAGAGAAGGCTGAGGGGGCATAGGGGACAGTCAGCACACGTCATCCACAGACAGGTGGCAAAGGTGGCCTCGCTCAGGCTCCCACATGCCTGCAGATGTGAGCAGGCCCAAGGCCACCTGCCTAACGCACACACACCCAGGTGCTCAGCTCACACACATTGGCTGACATAAACAGATGTTCCTCACTCAAGTATACACACACCACCACCCCCAACACCCTCACGGATGCTCATACACACTATTTTACACACACTCTCATCCTCACGTTTGGCTTGGGTATACACACAGCCAGCACTGAAGGACATACACACGCACACACGTACTACCAGCAGACACTCCCTGCCCTCTCCCCTTCAGCCCACTCTCACCCCTGGCACCCCTGGAAGCCTGCACCTGCCTTGCTTAGCACCCGGGACTGGCCCACGAGGATCAGGATGTTGGATGCCAGGATGGACAGGCAGAAGTTCAGCAAGATGATGGAACGTTCAGACTTTATGAACCTGACAGGGCACAGCAGGCAGAGACGGGGCTGGCTGCCCTCCCTGGCCTGGTATGACGGCCATCTCCTGCACCACCCCACCCAGTGTCAGACCTACCTCCAGAAGGCAGCATAGATGGCAAGCAGGGTGAGCAGCGCCATGCAGGACACTGCACAGCCGATCACCAGGGGGACCGAAGGGGAGCCTGCCAGCTCCAGAGTCTGGGGGAAACAGGTGGGTATTCAATGGGTTACCAGGAAAGGGCAGCTTCGGGGTGCCCTATAGGGTGACACCTTCTTGCTGTTGTATTCACACACACACAGAGCAGACCCAGTCACCCATGTGGACACATAACTTACCCTCAGTCACTCATGCTCTTCCATACACAACCAGACATGCACTTGAGTCCATACGCACAGAATCAGCCTTTGGCACACACCCCAGGCACATGTCATCACTGTGAGCACTATCCGGGGGCACAGATGCCCCTGTGAAATCCCACTAGTGCACCTGCAGATGCACCTTTGGGATCATCCAGGTGCCTGCCAACACCATCACCAATGGTCAGTGGCATACCCTCCCCAGCCCAGACACCTCCCTTCCACTTACCAGGTCCTTGGGTGGCTGGGCCAACACAGCAAAGGTGGACAGGCGCTGGCACTGGCAGCGGGTATGAGCTGCCTGGGTCTCCAATGTCTGGCAGTTCTCAGTGTCCCAGTCCCCTGAGCTGGCATCTCTTGGGTGGGGAGAGATAGAGTAAACTCCAGCTCAGTTCTATGGCCCTACCCACAGTGCTGGCCATTGCCTGCCCCAGAACAGGTGGGATCCAGGACAAGGCTACATCCATGAGATGATAGCAGAGAGCCCCAGCATGTGCTCTCAGCCCCATAGCCCAAGGATAGCATAAGGAACTCTGTTGTCTTCCAAATGGGAGACCCCTTTCTGATGAGGGGTCATAGGGCTATATCCTTCCTCACCCAGAGCAGCCACCCAACTTACGCTCTAGAGTAGTCCCAGCTGGCGCAGTGGGGATCTGTGGTGCCCTGGAGAGCAGAAGACATAAGCACAGTCTAGGGTGGGAAGCTCTTCACCCCTGACCTCTGTCTACACCATGGGGACCATGGCAGCTCCCACAGGTTAGAGGTTCAGCTCCCCCATCAAGGACTGAGTACTTCCCATCTGTCAGGCCTTTGGCCACCCATACAGGGCTACATCTGGGGTCCCTGCCTGGGCCTCCACTCACGTTGATGATATAGGAGAGCTCCACTGTGATCAGAGGCTCAGCTGGAGGCTGGGTGGGTGGGCGCACAGTCACTGTCATCACTCTGGACGTGACGGCCAGCGGGGGCCTGCAGGACAGGTACTGAGGTCAGTTCCTCCCAGCATGTGCCCAGACCCAGTCAAAAACCATGAAGTTGCTTTGGATGGGGGGCAGAGGTTACCAGGGGACAAAGGCCCAGAGGAAGGCCCAGCTCAGTAGGGCTCAGGACTACAGGTGGGGTTTCTAGCTCAGTCCACCACCCTAGATGCCAGCACAGCCTCTGGTAATGGCACAGATGTCTTTTAGAAGCTCCTATGTCCAGAGCCAGGCAATGGGTCTCAAGCGATACAGGAGGCTGGAGGGAATCCCTCCACAGCTAGCACAAGGACCCTAGAGGCCTTACGCACCCATCCTTGGGACTCACCGAGGGGGTGGCAGGATGAGGCCAAGGGTGCGGTAGAGCACAGCACCAATCACAAAGTAGGAGGAATCATCTGGGTCTGCTGAGAGGAGGCGCTGGTGGGAGTGGCCTGGGCCAGGGGCCACTGTTCCTGGGCCTCTCCCCCTGCTGGGGCTGCTTGCAGCAGCAGCAGCAGCAGCCACAGATGCGGCTGGCTTCCCTGGAGAGGAGAGGCTGAGCACCTCCTTGGGCAGGAAGAGGCGATCCTCCGAGTGCCGCACCCAGTCCTTCATGCCCCGGCGGCCTCGCATGGGGAATGTGATGTCGCTGGACACTGCTGAGATAGGCTCCCGCTGAATGCTGATCACTGCAGTGGGAGGAGGGTGAGCAGACAGCACAGGAGACACACAGAGAGATGGAGACAGAGGGGGACAGACCCAGGGGAAGAGAGAGACATGGGGGAGACACACACCAGGGAACGTAGACACAGACACCAAAGTTGGTACCAACCCAGGGAGAGAGGGACATGTACACACAGAAACAGAAAACACAGAGATGAAGAAGAGGAAAAATGTGGAGAAAAAGATACAAAACTGGGGTTAAATGGGGGAAGACAGAGCCCCGAAAAGAGTGAGAAAGAGTAAGAAACCGTCCCTCCCCCATGGTGGTCTGGGTTCCGCCATATCCACCAACCCCCCTCCCCTGCCTGCCTCCTTGTACCCAGATTGTCCGTGACAATCAGAGAGCTCTGGAAGGCCTTGAGAGCATCGCCCACCAGGTGAATGAAGTCTTCCACGACACGGAGCAGGTGCACAGAGCCAGGGGATACCTGGGGACAGAGTGTGTAAGGGCCCAAGGCAGGGCGGGGCAGGGCAAGAAGCCAGAAGCTGTGCCCCACACCTGCTGAGCATCGTCCCACTTCTCCTTGTTCTCTGCGTCCACCATGAAGCTCACCACCTGGAAGAAGCGCTGGGGAGAGAGCAACAAGTGTTAGGGGTTCTAAGCCCCAGGAACAAGCCACACTTGCCATCCCCAGCAGACTCTGCCCAGCCTCTCCCTGCAGTTTGGGGCTCCACCTTCAGCCCTCCTTTCTCCTGGCAGCACAGGACAGTACCTGCACATCATCAGCTGAGGGCACATAGGTGGCCCTCTTAAAGGTGTCAGTGACATTCCTTAGAATGTCCACGGAGAAGAGCAGGTCTCCACTATAGTAGGTGCGCCGGGCCAGCAGCTCCTGCAGACTGCGCACAACCTGTGACATGCCCTCACCAGCCAGCATGCGCTGCCCCTTGGCCAGGTGCTCCCGGAGCTGCAGGTGACATGTGGGCTGCTGTTACTGAAGTGTCAGGAGCTGGGACCAGACCCTGGCCCATTCCACACCACTCCACCCACTGTCTGAATCCATGGGGAGAGAGAGGGAGAAAGGGTCAGAGATGTTCAAAGGGGATCATGGGGGAGACAGAGTCCAAGAAAGAGATCCATAAAGAAAGAGAGAGAATCCCAAAAGATACTTTAAAAGGGACTGAAATAGAAATATCTAGAGAGAAAAGGTGCTCAGATGTACACATAAAAGATGATAAGCACAGTATGGGAACAGGGTACCTCCCCATCCCAAAGGGGTCATGCACATTCTGGAGTGTAATGAGCATGTAAAATGTGGGTGCGTGTGCACACACGCACTCGCACTCTCAAATGCAAGCTCTATACACAAAGGCACAACATATACCCAATTACAGTCAGACAAACATGGACACACATTTGCTGACACCACCCTTACCCCTTAAAGGACCTAGACTGAGCATTAGGTGTACGAAAATAAATTCAACTTTGTCCCTGCCTGCATGAAGGCACCAGTCTAGCAGAGCACACACTTAGATGAGCACCTCATGACTGAGAAACTCGGGGTCGGGGGGGGCTGCAGGAACAGAGAGGTAGGTTCCAAGGATAAAAGAAGATGCTTGAGAGGCAGGCCTTGAAGTATGAGTAGGAGTTTGCCAGACAAGGAGAGCCACAGCCAGGGAGAAGTGGGCACAGTATATGCCAAGGCATGTGGAAATGAGCAAGAATCAAGCTCCCTCCACCCCCTACCAGAGTCTGGGACAGATCCTGTGGTACCCCAGCCCAGCAGGGCACACTCACTGACAGATAAAGGTAGCGGTACTCATGGGAGATGCAGCGGGCAAAGCTGGGCAGTCCCCAGTATGCTACGCCCTGGGCACTGAGGAGACAGCGGCGACTGGCAGACCCTGCAGGGCAACAAGACAGAGAATGGGGAATGGACCAAGCTTGCAGCCAAGTTCCTCTGTACCTTGGAATGGAAGCTCAAAGAGGCTGGGGACTCAGAAGGGGGCAGCAAGAACAGCAGCAGTGGGGTCTGCAGGGAGAGCCACCTGCCCCTTACCTGAGGCATTCGGGGGGCACTTGTTGTAGATGATCTCACCAGCAGCCGCCTTCTTCCATGTCATCAGCATCACATACTCGTCCCTACACATCTCATGGAAGGCTGTGGGTGCAGGGGAAGGGCTCAGCCAGGCTCACAGACCTGTCCCCCTACCCCCCAGGGTCACATGAGAAGTAGTACCTGGACATCTCTTCTCACTGCAGGGCTTCACCTCCTCTCCAGTGCCCTCACAGGGATAGCCCTGTGTACCTGTAGCCTGGCACATGCGGAAACGGCGCTGCCAGCCTGTGTCACACGTCTTGGAGCACAGACTCCATGCATTCCAAGGCCCCCACTTGCCATCAGCAGCTGTGGGAGGGGAGAAGCGTGAGTGGCCCCAGCTACCCCAGGACCAGAGCTACCACCTGTCACCACCTATGCCAAGCACTCACCTGGGCACTCCAGGTTGCTGCACTCTCGGGTGTCAGTGAGGGCACCCATGCACGTGGCCCAGGCTGGTCCCGCTATGCTGCACTTCCGGCTGCGCTGCTGGGTCCCATTAGCACAGGACGTGGAGCATGGGCCCCAGGGACCCCATTCTAGCCATTGGCCTTCCACTGCATGAGGAGACACAATTTGGGGTGGCTGTTGAGCACAACGTCTGAGGGTGTGGGGGCTGGAGGGGCAAGGGTCAAGCACCATAGGGAGGCTGCAGAGCCTGCTAAAGCCAGGCCAGACTCACTGGAGCGGGGCAGTAGGGGCTATGAGGGAGGCTGGACTGAGCAGGTGGTACCTCACCCTACCTGCCTGCCACCAGCTATGAACACAGGACTTCTCTCCACTCAGCAGCAAGGCACTAGCTCTCTCTGGCTAAGGAAAGGGCTTCAGGGGTGCCCCCTGATCTTTACTGGCACTTCAACCCAGCTGTGCTCCTGTCACAGTCCAACCCACCATGGGCACCAAGGTTATTAACAGCAAGGGCAGCCCAGGGCTTAGAGGAAGAGTGGCTGGCCTCCTTTTGATGAGGTCACAGTGTGCCAATCCAAGTCCAGGCTGGGGGGTACCTCCCAAACTGGCAGGTATACTTCTCCTGTCTCCCCATGCTTGGTCAAAGTTCGCAGGGTCCCTAGGACTGGGCACTAGATCTGACTGCTTCCCCTCAGTCTCCCAACCTCCACCCAGCTGGACAGCGCCCGCCTGGAAGCCCATGGGCTCTACTGACCCGGGCAGGCGGCCATACTGCAGAGCTTAGTCTGCAGCTCGGGACCCTCGCAGGCCTTGCCGCCGTGCTGGGGGGGAACGCAGGTCCGCATCCGGCTCCGAGACCCCCGCCCGCAGCTGCGGGAGCACAGGCTCCAGGACCCCCACTCCTCCCACACGCCGTGCACTGCAAGGAAGCACGTGGCCGGTGGCTGGGCGGCACCTTGGCCCCACCCACTGCCAGCACCTGGCCATCCACCCGCCAATCAGGAGCTCCGCAGCTCTGCAGCAGCTCCTTATTGGCTCTGCCCTGGGTTCTGTTGCCAGGGTGATATCCCAGGGCCGCAGTACGCAGCCCTTTGAAGGAATGTGGAAGACCCAGGCTTCTGGTCCCAACTCACACGGGATAGTCCCCGTGGATACCCAAACAAGGACCAATCCAGGAGGTGAACCAGGGGTCCTCCTCTCCTGGAGGCACAGAAAAACCCAGGAAAGGACCCAAGATCCACCCCACTCCACTCCACTCCTCCCCATCCCAATCCCAGACCCAGAGCCTGAATCCAACATGGCAGGTCTGGGGCAAGAGACATGCCCCTCCCAGCCCCAAACGCATAGACACACAAATAAACATGAACCTCTACATGGACACTGACACATAGAGCTCACACGCTGGAACACAGCTTTGCCCCAGCCCTCTGCAAGCTCCTATCACACACCCAAGTGCCAAGAGACCTTCCCAAGCAGGCCCTAGGCTAAATCTACGGCAAGAGCTGGTGTGGCCTAAGCACGACCTCACTTCCTGGGGAGCAAGGCGCAGTCCTGGCTGAAGCTGCCCTGCCCCGAACGTCACCACCTGTCCCAGGCAGGCACATGCATTTCCTCAACAACTACATGCTTAACTGAGGAAGGCTTGGGGGTCTAAGAAGACTCCCTGGGGAGGGGGTGCCCAGAGAAAGAAGGGGATGATCAAGGAAGACTTCATTTAAAAAAACAAAAAGGTGGCACTTGTCTTAGATTTTAAAGTACAGGCTGCATCTGAATTAGCCAAGGTAGAGGGCAGGGGAGGGAAAGAATAAGCAAATGCAGGGAGGTGGGAAAGTGCAAGGGCTGGTGTGGCCATAGCACAGGGAACATGGAGGACGAGGAGGGTAAGAAGACGAGCCTTGATTACCAGGACGCAGGCATCAGGGGAAGGACGTGCCCAGAACTGAGCCCAGTGGTATGGGCCCTGGTCTGATTCATCTGTGTCCCCAGTGCCTTGTACCGAGCTGGCATGGTGTGCAGAGCTGGGCATGGTGTTGGGGACAGTCAGGTTTGTTGAATGAAAGGAGGAGGCAACCCATCATTCTGGAAGATTAATCTGCCCAAGTCCCAGGCAGGATCTAACCCTGCAGGCATACAGGGCGAGGAGGAGGAGGACGGGCATACCTGGGCAGGTAGCTGAATTGTTGCAGGGCCGGGTCTCCCGCAGGGGCCCGCTGCACAGGGTCCCATAGGGGGAGGACACGCAGGAGCGGGTCCGCACCTGCAGACCCTGCCCACACGTCAGGGAACACACGCTCCACGGGGACCACTCCTCAGCTGCCGGGTCGCCTACGAGAAAGGGACAGCGTCGGCGGCAGGGGGCACCTCCCAAGCACTCAGTCTCATAGGGGCACCAGCACGGTGGGTGTGGGAATCAGAGGGACCCTCCTACCCTGACCACAGTGACATGCTCTTCAGGAGGCAACCCAGCCCTGCCCACAGGCCTCAAGTGGCAGAGAGACATAACTGAGCTCCAGGACAGACAGACGGGCACACGCCAAGCACACATGTCACCAGACACCACACAGTCGGGCCCTGCCACAGAGGAAGAGAGGCGGGCCCGAGTTACCTGTCTGCGCCATGTATAGCCCAGGCTCATCTGCAGACCTCGGCCACTGGGTTTTCACCTTCGGTTCCTCTTCCGGCTCCTCACCTGGAACACGGAGGTGGTGGCAGGGGTTCAGCAAAGGCCAGCTTGGTCCCACCACAGTGGCACAGAGGAGGGCAGCCTTGCTTGCCCTCAACCTGAGGGACTAGAATCAGCTGTAGGTGATGCTGAGATGGCATCATGTCCTGCCCCCTGCCCACCACCACCATTTTACAGATAAGGAAACTGAGGCTCAGAAGGCTACACAGTACTCGCCAAACCATCTTTGCCACCTCTTGCCTCAGCCAGACAGGGGCAGACGGAGGGGAATGGCCGCTCACGTTAACATACCCTGGGGAGGTTTCTACGCCCAGCACCCATTTCTTTTAATCCTCTCACTAGGAAGCAGGGACCATCATCTCTGTCTAGAGATGAGGAAACTGAGGGCCAGACAGGGGAAGTGTCATGTCCATGAGCAGATAGCTCAGTGAGCCTGAAGCACAGGCTCCTTTGCACATAGGACAGACTCCAAGGGGCTGACAAAACAGCCAAGCCAGGCAATCCCAGTGCCCGCAAGCCCATGTCTGGGATACAATTCATGCTGGCTCCAGATTCTGTTCCCCAAGCAGCACTGGCCTAGGACCTAAAGGCATGGGTTAGAATGCTGCTCCTCTGAGAGCCAAGGGCCCTGGGGCAGGTACCTATCTTTAGCAGATCCTCTGCCCCTGCCCCTGCCACCAGAAGAGCAGCAGGTGCTCCAGAGGGCCTGGTTGCCTTGACCCTGGCCTCCCCAGGCTCTCAGCTGCCCTGATTTATGTGTCTTGTCTGGGCCTTGGAAGGTTTCCATTCTTCAAAATGTGCACATCCCTGCCCTGCACAGACATGAACTCACCCGGGCCCCCTCCCACAATAGGGGAGTGGAAGAGGGGCTGATCTGAGTGCAGAGGGAAAGGCCCAGCCCACGCAGAGGCTGCTGGGCAGGTGGGCCTGAGCAGCATTTGGGGACAGGGCTTAAGCCCATGCTGTCCCCTAGAAGGTACTCCTCTCTCCACCCCCAGGCCCTTTCCTGTTTCCGAGAGCCAGGCCAGCACTGGGTAGGCAGGCGAAGTCTGAAGGGACCTGCTGCCCAGTCTAGGCTCTGCATCTGAGAGGAAGCTCTTCCTAACTAGGTGTGAAGAGTGGCCACCAGCCCAGCTTCGGGTCTCATCAACTTGGAGGCCTTTCCCTCCACTTTAGTCCCCAGCTCCAGGGCCTGATCCATACTGTCCCTGAAATTTCTCCATTTCTGAAACCTGGACCCCTATGACAGCCACGGAGTCAGGTAACTCTGAATCCCAACTGGAGCACAGGCACTGACCCGCTGTGCAGCCTTGGGCAAGTCTCTTTGCGTCTCTGACCTCGCTTTATCTTCTGAGAATAATATTCATATACTTCATATATGCCTGCCTCAAGGGCCAATGTGAGGCCCCTTTGCAGGAGGCCATGAAATTCTCAGTACCGTGCATGGCACATGGCAAATGCCTAGAGGTTAGTAACTATCTGGATTATTTTTATCATCACCCCTCTGCTCACAACCTCACCCCTCCCACCCACTCACATGCCACCCTTCAGCCCCCGAGCCTCCTCCCTTTGAACAGCATCTGCCATCTTGCTGGCTTCTCTTTGGACCCTGCTTCTATCAGGACCACAGAGGAGGTGTCAATGTCACGTCTGCCAGCTCCTCAAGCCCCTCACCCAGGCTTTCCGCCACGCCCGCTCAGCCCTGGAGCCTTATGACAAGCTGCTTCTCCACGCCCACCCCCAGGCTGCTAGAGAAATCTATGGCTGTGCCAATTGGCAGCATGACAGACTCAGGGGCGTCACATCCGCTGGGCACCAAGGCTTCTCAGCAGCCCTTCTTGGCTCTTTTCCTTCCTCATTCCCCACTGTGACCATACTGGACTTTGTCTTCTTGCCTCAAGCCCATCTCTGCCCACTCTCTCAGCAATGACCTCGTTCACAGAGAAAGTGAGAGCTATGACATGGGCCCCAACTTCCTGCCCCATCACTCCAGCTCCCAACTCCCTGCAGCCCTCCTCACAGAGCCCTCTCCCACAGCCACACCAGGCCCTGCATTCCTACTCCCTATCCCATTCTCAGGAGAACACCACCTATCATCCCCTCTCTCACCAGCATCTCAGAAGCCCAAGCGTCCTCCATCCTCAGGGAGACCCTCCTCTAACCCTCCTCGCTTTGCACCAGTGTGTGTCCTCAGCTGGCACTCTGGTTCTCACCTGCCGCTCACTTCCTGGCTCAAATGCCACCTCCCCTGTGAATCTGCTGCACTCTGGCTTCTGCCCACATCTTTCCGCTGAGTCTGTTCTTGACAAAGTCGTCAACGCCCTCCTTGTTGCTAAATCTTATGGACACTTTGCAGGCCTTTGCAGGCCTCGTCTCACTTGGCCCCTCAGCAGCATTTGGTCTTGTTGGCTCTTCCAGCCTTGAAACATTCTCCTCCCTGACTCTCCTTGTTTCCTCCTACCTGTCCTTCTGTCCTTGACTGGTCTATTTTCCTGCCGCTTCCCATATCAGGTATCCACACTCTGATCTATTTCACTGCATGGCACTCCTAAGACTTAATCAGTCCCCCTGGACCAGTGTTTCTAAGACATGATGCTAGCCCCTGCCTCTCCTGTGCTCTACTCTTATACATCCTTCTCCCTCCTGGACAGCTTTCCTGGCCATCAAACTCAACAAGTCCAAACAGGATCATCATCTCCTCTCAAACCTCTACTTGTTTGTTCCCTACCCTCTTTGCCTAGAAAACTCCTATTCAACCTTCAAAACCCACCTCAAATGACCCATCTTCTATGAAGACATCTCCATTGTCTACTCCCCGGGCAGAGCTGGCTGCTCCCTCTTCTATGTACCCTTTCATCCCAGACAGTTCCATCTTCTGTCTGAAATACTTCCAATGTCCCACCCTGAGCCCTTTCAGGAAAGGCTACATGTGAGTCATCACACTATCCCTATTAAAAGCCAGTACAGAACCCATCCCAGAGAAAAATTAATAAAATAAACACCAACAAACACATTCCCAGCTTCCCTTTCAACAGAGTCCTGGGAACAGTCACTGTAATTTAGAGACCCCCCACACACAAGCTATTAGCTCTGTCAGCAGCACCAGCATTAGAGATCTAATATGCCAGCCAGTGCTGAAGGCACTGCTGAGAAGGGCCCAAAGACAGGGCTCCTGGGCCTTCTATCTAGACCACCCTCAAGCATGACATCCATTTAGTCAAACACCGTGGAGACACAAATCTGGCTGAGATCCTCTCATCCACTTGTGTCAGTGTCTGTCCCATTGGTGTGACTGGGGCATCCCCATCCACCAACCCGGCATCCAGTAAGCACATCAAATAAGGACATGTGCGAGACCAGCCCAACCTGCTAGTCCTGACCTCACACTGCTTCCTGTGGTCTCCATGTCCTCTGTTAACAACCCACTGGCCAAACACTGACTAGCCGCATGATGTAACTAGACCTGGGGGATCTGTCAGTGGTTTCTAGAACCCAGTCTGTTTGAAAATCAGAACATAGACTGGGCACAGTGGCTACACACCAGTAACCCTAGCACTCTGGGAGGCCAAGACAGGTGGATTGCCTGAACTCACGCGTTTGAGACCAGCCTAAGCAAAAAGCGAGACCCTCTCTCTACTAAAAATGGAAAAACTAAGACAAGAGGATTGCTTGAGCCCAAGAGTTATAGGTTGCTGTAAGCTATGATGCCACAGTACTCAAC
>CAUYQV010039545.1:0-39144 GCA_963574575.1 Galagoides demidoff | reverse complement strand
GACCCATTTCACTTCTGCTGGCATTTCCAAACCTAGTTTTACTCCATTCAGTAAAACATTAGCTATGGGTTTGTCATAGATGGCTTATATCAGCTTAAGAAATGTGCAACCTATGCCTAAACTCTTCAGTGTTCTAATTAGGAAAGGATACTGGATATTATTGAATGTTTTTTCTACATCTATTGAGAGGATCATATTGTCTTTGTTTTTGCTTTTTTTGATATGGTGAATAACATTTATGGACTTGGGTATATTACACCAGCCTTGCACCCCTGGGATAAAACCTACTTGATCGTGATGTATGACTTTTTTGCAGTTTTTGGCCAAGGCTGTGTTTGAACCTATCACCTCCAACATATGGGACCAGTACTCTACTCCTTTGAGCCACAGGTGCCACCTTGAAGTATGACTTTTTTCATGATAAACTGTGATCTATTGGCTAGGATTTTGCTGAGAATTTTTTCATCTATAATAATTAGTAAAATTGGTCTGAAGCTCTCCTTTGTAGTTGGGTCTTTTCCTGGTTTTGGTATCAGGGTGATGTTTGCTTCGTAGAACATGTTGAGGAAGAATCCTTCCTCCTCAAATTTTTGGAATTATTTCTGCACTATGGGAATAAGCTCTTCTTTGAAGATTTGATAGAATTCTGGTGTGAAGACATCCTGACCAGGGCATTTTTTTTGGGGGGGGGGAATTTTTATTGTTTCTTTGATCTTTGATGTCAGTGCTTGAAATTAGTCTGTTCAGGAGATTTGTTTCTTCCTGGCTAAGTCTAGGGAGAGGGTGTGACTCCAAATACTGATCCATTTCCTTCACATGGTCAAATTTCTGGACATAGAGTGTCTTCTGTATTCAGAGATAATCTTTTGTGTCTCTGTGGCATCTATTCTTATTTCCCCTTTATCGTTTCTGATTGAGGTTACTAGAGATTTTACTTTTCCATTTCTAGTTAGACTGGACAAAGTTTTATATATTTAATTTATTTTTTTAAAAGAACAATTCCTTGTTTCATTAATTTTCTGAATGATTCTTATGTTTTCAATTTCATTAACCTTTGATTTAATTTTGGATAATTTCTTTTCTTTTGCTAGGTTTAGGCTTAGATTGTTCTTCTTTTTCAAATTCCTTTAGATGTTGATGCACACTCTTTCTGTTTTTCAGATGTAGGCATCTGAAGTGATAAATTTTCCTCTCACAGCTGCTTTTGTTGCATCCCAAAAGTTTGGGTAGCTTGTGTCTTCATTGTTATTATGCTCAAGGAAGTTAATGACTTCCTCTTTTATCTCTTCTTGCACCAAACTATCATTCAGCATAAAGTTGTTCAATTTCCATACCTTTGTGTGGGATTGAATGTTTTTGTTGGAGTTGAGTTCCACCTTCAATGCCTTGTGGTCTGAGAAGATACAAGGTAAAATTTTAATTCTTTTGTTTCTGTGGACATTTGTTTTGTGTCCTAGGATATGATCAATTTTGGAGAATGTTCCATGGGCCAATTAGAAGAATGTATATTTGTTAGCTTTGGGATGGAGTGTTCTATATATGTCTATCAAGCATAGTTGTTTTAGGGTCTCATTTTTGTCCCTTATATCTTTGTTTAAGTTTGGTTTAGAAGATTTGTCCAGCTCTTAAAAGGAGTGTTAAAGTCCTCTGTTATTATGGTGTTATAGGATATCATATTGCTCGTATTAATTAAGGTCTGTTTTAAGAATCTGGGAACATTTAAGTTGGGTGCATAAATTGAGAATTGAAATGTCTTCTTGTTGTATTTTTTAAAGTTTCTCTTTTATCACTGTCCGTCACTTATTCTAGGCTTCATTTCTACAACTTTATTATTTCAATGATAGGATATAAATAAATCACACAGTATACAACTTTTTGCTTGACTTTTTTCACTCAGCATAATTCTCTGAAGATTAGACTACATTAATATTTTGTCCCTTTTTATTGCTTAGTAGAATTCCATTCTACAAACTACAGTTAACCATTCACCCTTCAAAGGACATCTATGTTGTTCCCAGTGAAAAGTTATTATACATAAAATTTCTATGAACATTTCTATCTATATAGGGTTTTGTATAAAAATATGTTTTCATTTCTCTGGGATGAATATTCAGAATGCAACTTCTCAGTTATATGACTCTTTCTTTTCTTTTTTCATGCTTCCTTTCTTTGAAACTCCTAAGCTGGCTTGGCACCTTTGGCTCAAGTGGCTAAGGAGCCAGCCACATACACCTAAGGTGGCAGGTTTGAATCCAGCCCGGGCGTGCCAAACAACAATGATGGCTGCAACCAAAAGAAATTCCTAAGCTGTTATTCAGAGTGACCATTACTTTTTCACCAGCAGTGCATAAGCAAATCAGTTTCTCAGTATCCTCACTGGCATGTAGTGTTGTCACTATTTTTTTATTTAATCATTCTGATAGATGGGTGGCAGCATTTTATTTAATTTGCATTTATTTGGTGGTTAATGGTGTTGAATATGTTTTCATGCACCAATTTTTCACCTGCATCAATGCTTTGCTAAGATATCTCTTTGTATCTTTGTTCATATACTAATTAGATTGCTTTTCTACTGTTGAATTTTCAGATAATATTCATACATACACACACACCACCACTACTACCATAAATGCTATATAGCATATTATATATCACAGAGCAAAAGTTTTTAATTTTAATGCATTCAAATCTGCAAATTTTCTCTTTTGGTATTGAGCCTAATAAACTCTTTTTATCATCCTAGATTCCAATTTTTTTTTATTTATAAAACTTTCATCTTTTGCATTTTATTTCACATGATCCATCTTGAGTTCAAAGATATTTTGTTTTGTTTTGTTTTTTGGCTGTTTCATTGGTTTCTTTGGCCTCCCTGAGTTGAGACTTCCTTTTTGGTCATGGCTTATGAAATGTTTTGGGTATTTTCCAAGAGTTTGGAGATTTCTCTACTTTTTTTGGTCTATTATTAATTTTTAGTTTGGTTCTATTGTGTTCAAAAAAGACACTCTGTTTAGATTCTTTTTTTTTTTTTTTGAGGATTGTTTAATAGTCCAGTTTGGGGTCTACGCTGGTATATTCCATGGGCACTTGAGAAGACTTGTCCCTTTTATTCCTTTATGCATGCTCAACTCTCAATATAAAGAAACAAACATAAATACATTTTGTCAGAATTTCTCAATTTTTTATAAACTTTCTCTTTTCAGTTGTTGTGTGGTAGAAAAGGAATTAATTGAAGCTTCTAGAGAACTTGTATATATCTGGCAACTCTTATGAGTTAAGAAATTTAGGTCATAAACTCCACTCATTCCTTCAGCAAGTATTTACAAAGTGCCTGTTCCTAGGTTTTGAGGTACCAGTGTGTCTCAAAGCTATCAGTACATTGCATAAGATGGGCATTAAAAATAGGCATAGTAGTGAGTGTAAAAAGATGAGGCATAACCTTAGATCAAAAGGAACCCATTTCTAAGATAGCACATAACAAAGAAATCTCCTTTTTATCAGGAACGCTTTGTTTACCAATATCTGAAGAATGACCAGGATATGCATTCTAAAGGAATTAACTTTACAGGGGGAAATTTGCTAAACTGGGCACCAATTCTCAAAGTGGGTATGAGATGGCAAATCATTACAGGTGATCACCATGTGGCTTTGGTGGAAGATGAAGAAAAGCTATTGTGATAAAACAACGCTAAATGTCTCTTTGGGGTTGGTTTTCATGTTTGTTGACCAGATCTTCTCATTGAATCTCCAATACACACTCCCTTCCTGTTTTTCCCATGTCGCCAAGAGTTATCTCATATCCTTGTGGAGTACAAGAGGATATAGAATCCTTGTATAGAATACTCTTACAGGGTATAATATCTCATAAATTTGTTCTTCATTTTCACATATTCATTAGTTGCCCACTTCTTCCTAACTTGAAAAAAAAAGGAGTATTTCAAAATATTATAGAATCTATGCATTTGTAGGTTTTTTCCCCCCTGGGTGTGTGCATGAGAATGTGATGGAGAATAGCCTTTTTGTACATGATATGCTATTGGCCAGAGAATAAGGAATGTAATGAGAAGTTATAATCAGTAAAGAAGAAAATAACGTGTACAAATATAGACCATTAGGTTTAATCTCTCCTGTTCTCATATTTCTCTTTCCACACTATGTTCCTATAGTCTTTTCTCATCTAGGATATATTAGATATGTTCATGAGTCTTCCCTAAACAGTGTTTTCCTGAAATATTCTTCCTTTCTAAAACCTGAAAGATTTCTCTCCAATTAGGACCTTTGATGTCCAATTGCAGAAGCTTTCTTTCAAAGAAGAAAGGAAATTTCAGTTCAACTTCTATCTTTACTTATTTACAACATTCCAAGAAAATTTTTCGGAATTGAAATGTTGCAGCCTTGGTCTTATGAGAGATGTTATTTTTTTATTTGTTTCACATCCGATCACTACCATTCCTCCCCCAAGGCCTCCACTTTAGAAAGAGTAAATTAAATCAACTCAGTTATATTTAAGTTATGAGACAATGAAAAATGTATTTGTCCTCCTCTTAAAAATTGCTCAAAGCTTTATTTGTACTGGTTTAACTCAAAAGTAGATATAAATTCATTCTTGGCTGTATTTTAGGAGAAAAGAGAAATAAAGCCAAATTTTAAAAAATCTTATACAACCTAAACTTTAACAGCATAAAAAACACTGGGTTCTTAATTTTTGTAATCCAAATATAGTATGTACATTTTCTTTTCTTTTCTTTTCTTTTTTTTTTAGTATGTACATTTTCACATGTACAAGTGCCCAAGGAGAATATTATAACTTTGTTTATTTTGGATAAATGAACATTGACTACATGCTACATATAGAAAGTATCCAGAATTCAGGAAAAAAAAGGGTGAGTGATGCTTAGTCCTGCTATCAAAAGGATCTAAAGGAGGAGTACAGAATTACTATAATATAAAGAAGGGATGCAAACAATATGATACAAGAGTTCAGAGGAGGAAGAGGTCCCAGACATTCTGAAATTCCATCATAATCACTCTGTTCTAAGCAGCCGTCATCTGCTTAGCAATAGCCTCCTGACTTGTCACTCCGTTTTCCACTCCTGTTTCCCTTTACTCCATTGTCTCCAACTGCCCAGACCCATCTGGTTTAAAAATGAAAAAAATAAAAATAACAATGAAGACTTCATCATATCATTCCTTTGCTTAAAATACAGGATGGGATTCTGTCATCACACTTAGGATGGCCTCCAGAATCCTCACTAACCCCACGAGTCCCACACGATCCATGCTCGCCACATTCCCTTTCAATTCTTTAAACTTGTCAATGCCTTCCTGCTTGTGAGTCTTGGCTCTGTATGCTCCCTGAGCTTGAAATCTTTTCTCTAAATCCGCTGTGACTTGTTTCCTTACATAATTCATGGTCTGGGTCAAATACGCTTGTAAAGTGCTGAGAACAATGCCCGGCACTCCTGTGAGGCTTACCGTGCCTCATGAACGTGTTTCCCGAAGATAATCACCTAATCTCATGTAAGCTCTCCACCACTTCGTTTCTTTCTGACAAGACAATACTTAAAGACTCTGAACAGTAATACTGAGTGCGTGTTTTTATTTACTTGCTTGTTTATATGTATATCTCTCCTTACTAGTCCATGAACTCTGTGGCCAAAAGCTGTCGGTTTTGCTTTCAGCTGAATTTCCAGGGTCTGGAAATGTGCCTGTATCTTGTGGTCCCCTAATAAAAAATATGCCACATCAAATTTTTGAATAACAACAACAAAATTACTTTAATGAAAGTTTTATTGTTTCAGTTTGTTTTAAAATTAGAAGTCTTCTTTAGACAAGGAGACTGTGTGTTTTAATTTTGTCTTGGCACTAAAATTGTATTTGTGTTAGCACTGGAATTAGACAGAGATGTTTTTAGGAGGTGGAAGATTCAGTGCTATCGCTGTGCAGACCACCCTGACTCACACTCTCATCATGCTATTTTCCCACTGCCCAATCTACTATTAGGATTATGTATCTCTGAGACCTGAAGGCTGTGGGAAGGCTGAGATTTTAATTCTTATGTAAATTCCATAATGCCAGAGATGACGATTTTCTTATTGGCCATAAAATTGATTTTCAACACTTCTTACTATAGGGACCTTTTTGCTGCATCATAATTACATATGTTCTTGAGTCTTCCTCAAGCGGTGTTTTCCTGAAATGTTCTTTCTTTCTAAACCCTGAGAGATTTATCTCAGATTAGGACTGTGATGTCCAGCGGCAGAAGCTTTCCTTCAAACGTAAAAGAAAATTTCAGTTCAACATCCATCTCTACTTGTTTACAACATTCCAAGAAATTTTCTTGGAATTGAATCGTTACAGCCTTGGTCTTTTGAGAGATGTTCTTTTATGTTTGTTTCACATTCCTTAACTGAAGGGACCTTTTGATGTATCATAATGAGATAGGTTCATGAGTCTTCCTGAAATTTTCTTCCTTTTAAAACCTGAAAGATTTGTCTCAGATTAGGACAGATAATATGGCAGAGGTCTCTATGGGTGACAGGAAAAGAGCAGTGTCAGGTACACAGTAGTAGCTCAATATATATTTGTGGAATGATCAAAGCAACTAATACCATGAAGGGATTAGAGCAGCTAATAAATATCTGTGAGAATAAGCAGGCCATAGATTCTTTGGTCCATTGAAATGTTTTTCCTTGGGAAGAAAGAGACTGTAAAATGTTGCAGATTGAACAGCACAGTGAGTCTGCCACGAACTGGGATGGGAGAACTAAGTTTAAATCTGTTTTCTGCCATTTATGGCGTAGGGGAAGTCATTCTATATGTCTGTCACTGTAATTTCTGACTTTGGGGACAAATTGGTCTTGAATTGTTCAATTTACACACTTTTGAAAGGGTTTTGTTATCATTTTAGCTCTCTGGATGCATCTTATATAGTTAGTAGCTGCTGCATCGATTACATGTCTGTAACATTTCACAGTCACCACAGTTACCCTTATATTTGCATGAAGTGCTGGAAAGGTACAACCACACAGCTCCATTTATATCATCTTCAATCCTTTACATTGTTTTTACCCTACACATTTAATTTGTACATATTACAAATCTCACAAAACAAAGTTATGATTTTAACATTCAACAATTTTATGTGTTTTTAAAAAAAGATAGAAAAAAATCAGTGTTTATTCAAATATTTATTATTTCTGATGCTTTCTGGCCTCCCATGATGATCCAAATTTCTCTTAGTCTCATATCCCTTCCACTGAAGTAAGTTCCTTTAAGCATTTCTTATAGTGGAAATCCATTGAAATCATTTTTTTATCTAAGCTTGTTTAAAAATGTGCCTTTATGTTGCCTTTACTTTGTCACAAATTGAATGTGTTCGCCCTCCTCAACCCTCAAATTCAAGTGTGAATGCCCTAACTTCTAGCATGGCTGTATTTGAACTAAGGAAGTTATTATTATTGAGTGAGGTCATAAGAGTAGGGCTTTAGTCCAATAGAATTAGTGTGTTTTTTAGAAGAAACACCAGAGAGCTAGTGTGCTCTCTCTCCCTCTTTCCTCCCCCTACCCAAGTGCATGCCTCAAGAAAGGGCTGTGTGGGACACATGGTGTCAAGGCAGCTTTTGCAACTTAAGAGGTAAGCTCTTACCAGACCCCAATGGTGTTGGCACCTATATCTTGGACTTCTAAGTTTCCAGAACTATAAAAAAATAAATTTTTGTTAAACTACCCAGTCTGTGGAATTCTGTCATGGAAACCTGAGATGATGAAGGCAATTCTTAAAGGATATTTTGCTGGATATAGATTTCTGGGTTGGAAACATTTTTTGTTTTCTTTTTTTTTTTCCTGTAAATGTTAAAATGTATTCCTACCTTTTGGCTCCTATATTTTTACAGTTTCTGATGAGAAGTCAGCAGTTATTTAAATTATTATTCTCATGTATGTAATATAGCTACTCTCAAAAATGTCTCTGTATCTTTGCTTATCTGCAATTTGGCTATGATATGGGTAGGTTTAATTTTCTTTGTATTTGTCCTCTGCAGTAGACTAGATTATAGAATTTGAAAATTTACATTCTACAACAATTTTGAGACATATTGAGCCATTATTTTCTCAATTATTTGTTCCATCTCATTCTCTTTCTCTTCTCCTCCCAGTATTCCAAATAAATGTGTTAAAAATTTTGATATTATTCTTTACATCCCTATTCTTCATTTCTTTCTAATTTTTCATTTCTCATACTTTATATTGGATCATTTTTATACCTTAATCTTCATGTGTATGAACTTTTTCTCCATATTCCTATCTGATTAATTTTTGTTGATTTTTTTTAGTAGTATTTAGTTTTGGAACTTTTTGTTTTATTTTATAACTTCTGTTTTTCTGCCAAATTTTCCTATGTTTTCATTCCTTGTAAGGTTTAATTTTGCCCAATTGAGCATAATTTTTACATCTTCTTTACAAATCCTTATTGACACCATAAAACATCTTGGATGGTTCAGAGTTGATGTCTAGTGACTATATTTTTTCCTTGAAAATGAGTTAGATTTTCCTGCTTCTTTGTATATTGGCTAATTTAAGATTATAATGTGGACATGTTGTATACCCTTTTATACTTTTCTAAATAGAACTTACTTGGTTGTTTGTTTTAGTAAGCAATTAATTAGCTTGGATGCCACTTGTAAACTCTATATTTGTAAAAGCGGTTCAAATTTTAGTCAGTTGTTTTATGCTTAGATGGAGTTTTTCCTTATACTTATTATAAACTTTTGGCAGATTTTGTACATAGAATTTTGGCAGGTACTCTAGCAAAATATTGCTAAAACTGGTGTCAGTTAGGGGTTAGAAAATAACATCAAGGGCATCTATTTGTCAGATAGCAGCAGGGGTGGTATGCATAGTACCAGATTGTATCTTTTTATCAATTGAGGAACCAAAATAAGTCATTTGGGCTGTTGGTCTCTTCCCATCTTCTCTATGGATGTGGTTCTTCAATAGAAGGCTACTCTAGGGAATGTTGTGCAGGTGGGCACCTCTCTATACCCTGAGACTAAGCCATGCCTATTCCACTTGCCCTATGTGGGCTACTTACTACATTTCCAGTGGGTAAGAGTACTGGAACACTTCCAGAATCTTGATGTGGAGTGCTAGTTGATGTGTGAAAAGTTAAGTTTCCAGAGTCTGTACATCTTCTACTTGGGCTGTACAATGTTAAAACTTACCTCTAATAATCTTCTATTACCTCATAAATGGATAGAAGTTCAAGATATGTTATTTTGCATAGTTCTGTGATTTTAGAAGTGTTATTCTAGTCTTTTTGAGGGAAGATTTATTTATTTATAAAATTAAGGTAATAATACAGATTTTTAAAATCTACTAGAAATAAAATAAGATGACCTTTGTAAAAAACTCTGGTATACAGCAGGTCTTTTAAAAATGATGATATTTTTATTATGAAAAAAATCTAACAAGTGGCTCATATCCCAAAAGTTACCCTGTTTGAAGGGCAATGAATGTCTAGTGCCCTACTTTTTTTCTACTAGTAGTCCTATTAAAAGTTTTATATTGAAATAATGCATCTGTTCACTCATCAATTATTTATTATTACTGTGTGCCAGACACTCTGATAAGTACTTAGGACAAAGAGGAATCAAGTCTAACATGGTTCTGATATTTATGAACCTTACAATATAGTAGAACACATAGTAACAATGAATCTTTAATCATTTAATTACAATCATGAGAAGTATTGCAAAGATAATAGGCAAGGCTTGCAATTTCTACCTAGGACTCTTAGATCATTCTCTTTTGGAGCCCTTGATTTCCCAATAAGAAGCTTGACTCCCTGCGTGGAGAGGGCAGCTGTAGTGATTTGAGACCACATGAAAAGAAAGAAGAACTCAGCCCACCATCAATTTGTTTTTAGTAAAATGTTAGGGATTTGAGCGAAGCCATTATGCACCCTACAGATAAGGGCAGACATTAATTGGAAACAATGGCCTAGTTGATATCAAGTGATACCAAATTACCCAGCAGGCCCAACTGAATTTCTGCCCCAAATGATGAGATATAATAAAATGACAGTAGTGGTTATATTTGGAGTGGGATCATGCAGAAGTGTATAGTAAGACAGATGCTGAATTCTATTAAGAACAAGAATTGTGTCCAATTCATTTTTTAGTTTTGAGAAATATTTATGTATATGATAAGAGAAGTAAATAAATACATAAACAATTAAGAAAACTTACATGCATAAGAGGTTTGTATTTTTGTTAAGAACTGAGTGGTACAATTTTTGTGGAATAAGACCACTGTATTTAACTCCCCTTGAAATGAGTGGGACAGCTGTGAAAAAGGTCACATTTCCCATCATTGAACGAGGCCTGTTATATTCCTGGCAGAAGCCACTTTCAGGTAAATATTGTTGAACAGGAACTCAAGGAAGCAGGCATGTTGATACAGGGCAGATACTCTTTCTCTTGCTCTGTGTAATGCTTGAACAGATGACATTCTTGTTGACAAGTCTGAAGAAGAACCATATTGTAATACATAAAATCTATCAATACCCTCCTGAATCCAACAGTTACAGAACGAAATTCTACTCTTTGCCCTTTGGTTTGTCGATTTCTCTGTTTATGACTGTTCCATGTTCTGACAATATGCCTACTTTGTAGGATACACAGAGGGGCTCTGTGTAGTGACAAAGAAACAAGGAGACCAAAAGTCAGAACACATTCACTGGCAATGGCAGCTCAGCCACCCACCCACCATGTGGCTTTGGAAAAGTTAGCACAGTTTTCTCTACTGCAGAATGGGAATAGCAACGCCTGTCACATGGAGTGGGGGTCAAATGACTTATTGCCTTTATTAAAGAAAGTAAGGTAACATGCAACTTCTTTGTCAATATCCCAAAGTTCTTTACCTTTAGTCTTAACTTATAACATGTTAGAATGATTTCAGAAGGTCAATCTAAAGTATAATTGCCTATATTAATAAATAGCGATTTTGCAATAACTTTTCCCTTTGCTGCTGATCTCTTATCTAGATGGATTTGCTTGCTTTTTAATTGTATGAGTGTTTGTTAAAGTGAGAGAAGAGTATTTTGCTTTTGAAAATGAAGAAACTCAGTTTTTCACAGCTATTTACCAGTATATATATATATATATATATATATACCTGAAATATTCTCTAAGGAGAATAAGGGAAATGAAATGCTTATGCCTCTTCATGAAGGTGATACCGGATTTCAGGTTCTTGGACTCAGAGATTGGAAGAATGAACCCACAGGATCAGCAATAAGGCAGGATTTATTCAACGAAACAAAAATTAGAACAACTACAAAGAACCAAACCTCCTTGCAGAGAGAACGTAGGAGGGGAATAAGCTCTCCTGCTCCCTCTTTGAGGTCTGTTCTGGGGCTCTCTGCTCAGGGTTTTATATAGTGGCAGAGGGGCTGTTTTTCTGAAACTGCTTGGGTCTTGTGAGTTACAGCCAGTTATCCAATGAGCTTTCAGGCCTTGGAAACTGACATGAAATTGACCAGTCAGTAGTGCAAATGGAGCATACAGCAAGGTGCCATTGTAGAGGAGATAGGAAGTGGCAGTGTCTACCCCCACATGTGTCCCCTGGATATCAAGCTGGTTCCTCCATCCCCTTAATGTCAACAGGTCCAGGGCTAAGGTGACAGGTCATGGGCGCCAAGCCCAAAGGTACACTTGAATCAAACTCAGAAAATGGAGCATAGTTTATGGCCATTTTTTTAAATGGGTTGTAATACATATTTCTAGTTCTAAAAGGCAGGAATGTTGACAGCATGGGGATGTATTTATTTATAATTATTTCTAGCAGAAAATTTGGGTTACTTATCTAGAGGCTGTGGTAACATGAACTACTTCATTTACCATTACTTTAAAATAAAGTCCTCATGTATTTTAATTTTATAAGACTTTAAAAGGCTTAAGTTGTATGTTTTATTTTTTTAAACTACTACATTTATGATGTGAGGTCTGTGGTGAAAGTTTATTAAGAGTTTGACTAAAAATATCAATGACTCTGCTAAATCTGGGCTAAGAAAACTTTTTTTAAAACAGTGATTGAGTTATTGTATGTTATTATTTTAAAGATATAATAGATGATATTAATGCTTTTCTCATTGCACTACAGTCAGAGAAATCTGTTTCATCAAATAATACATTTTATCTACATTAAGGATATATCATATTTAATTAAACTTAAGATGCAATCAATAATATAGTGTTCTTAAAAATGTAGGCAATAATTATGATAGCTGGATATTTATTCAAGTACTTTTGAGAAAGGGAAAAATAAAAATATCAATCATAAGACTTTGATAAATACTGTCTTAATATTAAAAAGAAAAAATACAAATATCAAAGGTTCACTAAATTTTCATATATGGTTTATAAAATGATTAAATGCATTTGTGAAAGGGAACAGAGTGCTATACTCTAGCATAAGATAGTTAAAAGTTATTTTAGGAATATTTGCATTAAGAATGTTATTGATTTTGCCAATTTATTGTGGTAAGCTCACTTAGTGAGTGAGTATTCATGTTTTTTGCACAGGAATACTCACTGAGTATTCATGTTTCTTGCACAGGAAGGGTTAAGAGAATAAAGTGCCAAAGATTTCAATCAGCAGAAATCCAGGGGCTAAAGTTGTAACAAAATATTACTCAGGACGGGGAAAGAGTCATTACCATAAATAATTTATCTCAGATCCTGGTATCAAGTTCAATTCCTTTGATGAAACAAATGTTTCTCCCATCTCTGCTACTCATTTTCTGCTTTATTTCTTTTCAACTCCAAGAATCTATTTGATTTGTGGGCAATCTCAGAGACAAAGACATTTGTACAAAGTTGTGTTTATTACCTTACTTGTTACAACACCTGATAGAAACCATTAAGAATTGAAGAAAACAACCTTTGAGTAACTTTAGTCCTGTTCAAACTCTTAAACTTTGGATGGTATGGAATATTCAAAAAGACAAGAGAAAAAAAAACCAAGGGTAGTTATACCTGACAGATACTATGTACCTTTCCTATTGCATTTCAGCTTAAATCTGCAACATGGTGTGAGGAATTTCTTCTACCCCGTATTCCTGCCTGAATATAAAATATCATCATCCCAAGATGAATAACAGAGCATATTAGCCTTTGCTTCTGAAACTATTATTTATGTATATGCAGCTCAGTATAATTCAAAAGTGATAATGGGGTCTTTTTTATGACTCAAGTAATAAAAATATCAATTTGAAGAAACCAATCTTGAACATCTACTTTTTATAAGATAACAAATATAATTATTGAAGTCTGATAATCTCAAAAGAAAAACATTTTTTTTGAGGAAGTTTGCAATTGATTTAAGGATGTAGGCATAAATATATGCAGAGTTTAAAGTAATATAAAAAACAGAACATACTTAGCACCAGAGAGAGCATAATTAAATGACTAGTGATGCTCGCCCCAAGGAGCAGCTCCCAGATGCCTAAATATTTCAATCAGGTCTCAGGGCTTTTCCCTCTCAAGATGTCAAAACCAAGTGCCTCAGTCACATTCCCATTTTTAATCATTGAAACAAGAGGAGTAGGCCTGTTAGGTCCTTCTTACCTTGTGCCCCGAAGTACCGCTGTTGATCTAACTCAAACTCTCATAAAGGCAAGAAAAAGTCCCTCTCTTAAAAAGCACCATCACTCAATCCTTCGAAACTCTACATCTGTCATCAGTGAACATTTTTTAGTTCCTACTTTTTTCTTTGATTGTTCCCTTTACGTCTGTTTTTACTAAAATTGAGCTGTCCCTGGAGCAGGCTGTTTCTCCTCAAATGGAATCTGTTGTTTTCCTTTTCTCTCTCATACTAAGCTCCTTGGGGACAGGAGGGGAAGTGGACTCCCCTCCTGGCCATACCTTGAAGGTTTCCAAACATAACAATCTCTTCCTTCTGCAAACACCTTGCTCATTTGAAGCATGTGCTGTCAGGTTATATGACCCACTCCCTTGCCTGGTGGATTTACCCACCCATCCCTTGTCAAGACCCCCTGTTCACTCAAAGTTTTAGCTCTGGTTTATTTGCACAAGAATCCTCAGTATAATTCTTTTTTGTTCTCACTGAAAGCTCCAACCTCTGACCCACTGCTTTCCTATTAGTCATCGGCTTCTACCTGTCTTCACTTCATTCATTGCCTAGCATAGATTTTATAATCCACAGCCATATGACAGTAACAATATTTAAAGTTTACAGAGTCCTTTCTGAGAACCAGTACACTGTTTGCAGAGTTCCATGTGCTTTCCATAAGATAGGGTCTATTATTATCTCTGATTCATAAACAGAGAGATTCAAGCCCCATCATTTAAATCATTTTTTTCCTTAATGTTCTGAATTCCCTCCCCTTTCTCCTTGGCAATTATTCTACACATACTAAACTTCCCCAGCCATGCCTTTGGACTAACCCAGCCAAATGTTTTCTCATATGCACACAAACAGGTGAACAGTGCTACATTAAATAACAACTATTCAGACTGATCACACTTTAAAGTCAGGTTCTCAAGTGGGCACTCATGACTCCTGACACCCTGTGTGTTCTTCTGTGGGGATTGGTTCCAATTCTTCACAATGATTACTTCGTCCTCCCCAACACCTCCCTCTTGCCTGCTGACCTCACTTCAAACATCATTTAGAAGTAAGATGCCATCCAGAGGGAAACTCTAATATACAAAGGAATCTGTGAACACACCTGCCCCTGCAGCCTTCTGTCTCCCCAGTGGTGATGAACATTTTGTTCTTGCTGTTCAAGGCCTGGCCGGGCACCTCTGAACTGAATCTTACTCCTCTCAGCTTTTCAAGGACTGTGCTCCCTTCTCTCTCTGGAATCATTAATGTTTCTTCAAATCTAAAATGCCATAAACTCTAGGCTGCACCATGACTTGATATACATTTAATTTTTTATCATTTAGAATCTGCTATCCATGTTATTGTTAAGTGTATGTTATTTTTCAGTGACATTAGGAATATTCACATTGTTATGCAGTAATCACTAGCACCCATCTCCAAAATGCTTTTCATCTTCCCAAATGGAAACTCCATACCCGTTAAAAGTAATTCCTCATTTTCTTTTACCCTACTTTCCCTAGCCCTGGCGACCAGCATTCTGTTTTCTAGTTTTATCAATTTGACTACTCTGTTTCATCATATAAATGGAATGTGTCCTTTGTGACTGATTTATTTTACTTAGCAAAATATCTTTAAGGTGCAGGCAGGTTGGCACCTGTGGCTCAAGGGAGGAGGGTGCCAGCCCCATATACCTGAGGTGGCAGGTTCAAACCTGGCCCAGGCCAAAAACTGCAAAAAAGAAAAAAGAAAAAGGTGCGTGCACATTGTAGCATATCGCAGAATGTCTTTCCTTTGTAAGGCTGAATAGTACTCCATGGTACATATGTGCCACATTTTGTTTATCTAATCACCTATACATTGACACTTGGGTTGATTCCACCTTTGGTCATTGTGGATAAGGCTGCTATATGCATGGGTGCACTTTTAATTCTTTCAGATATATACCCAGAAGTGGCATTGATGGATCATACAGTAATTATATGGTTTCTGCTAACTTTTTGAGAAACGACTATACCATTTTATAGCGACTGCACCTTATTACAAACCCACCAGCTAAGGCACAAGGGTTCCATCTTCTCACATCCTTACTAACACTTCATATCTTCCGCTTTTGTTTCCGTTTTTAAATAATTCTTTGCATACATTTTTAAAAGAGAAAACGTATCTATTCCAACACAGGAAATCTAATAGAAAACCTCCCAAATGTTGGCACATCAAAGAACTCAACTTAAGGATATGGGAGGACAAAGCCGGCAAACAGAAAGAGAGAGCAGTGGAATGTGTGAGTTTTAACTCTGACACAGAAGGGAAAGAGGAGGGGAGGAAATAGGCCGTGAACTGAACAAAAGCACACTTCAAAGATCAAGTAGAAAATTTAATCTAAAAGGGATTTTCGTGAATATTGCCTCAAGATGATTTGTAGGAGCTAATGCCAATCCCCTATACTTCATTTAATGGATTATGAAACACATTCCAGTCTCAGAAACATTAAAATGTGGAAAAAAAAAAAAACCTGTACCTTAGAGTTGAAGAAATACAGTATTTCTATTTTGCAAATGATTCTCAGTTGACATATGAACAGTGTCCTTCATCTTAATAAAATCATGAATCGGAACCCTTATTTTCCTCAGCTATGACCCAATTTCTTTGATTGCCTTTGTTAATATATTTTTTTCCCCCAGAGTAATCTGTGCAAGGTCACATCTGCTTTCTTTACTATTGGCCGCCCTTTTTTTCATGTTTCTTCTTTTTCAATAACAAAAACTATATGGGCCTATTGCCATAGTCTAAGACACAAACTCTAGAGAAGGAAGGAAGTGTCTGACTCTCTACCAATGCTCCCTTCCTTCCTGGAGGTTTATCTCCTTGCAGTTTCTTTTCTGCACATTGACACAGTAAATATTATAGTATTACTAGGATTTGACTTCCTTTTTTTTTTTTGCAGTTTCTGGTGGGGGCTGGGTTTGAACCTGCCACCTCTGGCATATGGGGTCGGTGCCCTACCCTTTTGAGCCGCAGGTGTCGCCCCTTTGACTTCTTTTATGCAGAAACAAGTGAAGGCTGGATTCCAAACAAAGTATATGAAGAAAAACCAGCAATAATGTTTTCAGAATTCCCCCAGAACTCTAATCTCATTGGCCAGCACTGGGTTTCACAGCCCCTTGACCTGCAAAACAATTGTAAAATTGGGTAACAGGATTTCCACGTTGATTCAGCTCAATCTTAATGTATATTCTTCTATATCTTTATTTAAATGCACGTTAAAGAATTAATTAAAGACAGCTGAAATCATTTTACCAACCAGGGGTTACTCCTGATGAGAGGCCAGTATTATATACATATTTAAACAGAGGAAAATTATATAAAATTGTGACTTGGCATACTACGCATGGGGTTATACAAGTTACCCTACTTTGGTATCAGAAGGTACAGATTTGGTCTCAGTTCTGTCAACAACTATGTCACCTTGATTATGTCAGTAAGCCTATGATTTTCTCATCTGTTGAAGGAGGCTGAGAGTAGCCTCCTTACGTACTTCTCAGAGCTTCTGCAAGAAGCAAAATGCAATGGTGGATGAGAAAATCAGACATGAACACTGGTATATCATTTAGCTTGACCTTTATTACATGTACACAGGCTTTAATTGTTTGATGGACGATACAAGTTATTAATAACACAGAGTGCAATATGATACTCATATTGCTATTTATATTTGCAAATGAATATGCATGAGACACAGAAAGGTCATAATATTTCAAAAGGAAAATTAAAATTATTGAGAGGAATTGAAACAGTAATGTTACTTAGCGGGTTCACACAAGAACAAGGGAACCAAAAACCTTGTGTAGCACTTACTATATGCCAGGTGGTTTCAAGTCCTTTACAAATATGGACTTACACGTAATTGAAACCATTTGTGGTAGTAAATTCTATTTACGTTTTACATGCAATGACACTGAGGCAAAGAAGATTAAGTAAATTGGCCAATGTCATAAGGCTAGTCAGTGGCAGAGTTAGGATTGGAAACTAGATATTTGCTCTAGAATCTGTACTCTAACTAATATCTGAGTTGTCTCACTCTTATACCAGTTGGGATTGGGTTTAACTCTAAGAAAACTCTGTGAATAATGACTTACATGAACAGGAAATTGTTTTCTGCATAATCAGAAGTCTGGAGATGGATCATGTTGGCTTATCTATATAGAAACATAGCATTAGAGACCCAGGATTTTTCTGTTTTCCTCATAGCTTATCATCTGAAGATGGTTTCTCTAGATTCACAAGCACCTTCAAGAAGCACCAGCATTCACTAGCATGACGATGCTTAGGCTCCGTCTCCACATTGTGCAGAGCTAATCTCTGTGGCTTTTTCCTTTGGCAGTTAGTGAGAGGAATATTTACAGGTGGCAACAGGGATAATAGAGGTTTGCATATCAAGTTTACCAGGATTCAAGTGGTTCTACCTTTTTGTTCTGTGACCTGGAATAAGTTATTTTTAACCTCCCTGAGTATTCTGTCTTGTTTATGCTGGAGACAAAAACTCCTTCCTTTCTGGATTGTCAGGGAGAGTAGACATTGTGTATATAAAACGCCTGTTCCAGAACTGTCATTATTAACACTACGTGACCTTGAACCATGTTACTACCCTTTTTAACCTCCTGGGAACCATTCCTTAATGTGTTAACTGAAAACGTTTTCTTTGTTCCTAAAAGGATCCTCTAATGGGACTTGCCAGGCAATGAATTACCCTCTTGCATTCTGAGGTGGGATTAGCAGAGTGAGTCTGTATTAACTCAGACTAGTTCTGCAGCTGGCTGCGTAATCTTTATGGCATAGTTAGCTTTCCTTCCACCTCATGGCTTCTTTGTAGCACCAGTCTCCTCATTCTATTCCTAACTGCCCTTTCTCTGTATCTTCATTTGTTAAAATCTGCAAGAGAATTAAAAACATCTTTTCCTCTGGAAGACCCAACCCTATTGCTCCATCATATCAAAATTATTCTTAAATAAAGATGCAAATTTTCTCTCAACAAGGCACATAAAGAAAAAGGGGCAGGTGTCTTTCTAGTGCATTTATTCTCCGAGCCTCTCAAGTCTCAATATACTCTGAAATGAAGCAGCTACATTTTAATTTGCCTTTTGTAAATCCTGAATTCCCTTATCTCTTATGTCTGCCTTTGTCTTCCTTTACAGAGTTTAAGTTAAAAAAAAATGAGAAAAATAAAAGCACACATAAGCACCTTTGACCTTATATCTATTTCTCTTTTCTTATGGCAGAAAAGCTACTTGAACTTTCAAAAATGGCCAATTCTGGGATTATAAAGTAAGACGAAAGCCTCAAGACTATTCCTGACCTCACTGCAAGTCATAGAAGGAGCTACACAGTGAAATTGGGAAGAGAAATAGTGTGGGCTGCTCCCCATGTCTTTCCTGAGCAAGGAGCAGTGGTGATAGGGCCTGACCTTAGCAGGTTATGTTACCAAGAAGTCCAGCCCTCCACACAACCATCATACTAAATTCTTTTGAGCCCTCTGAGCAAAAACTCTCCTTTTGGAAAGATACCTCCTTATTTCGCATGCTATATTTATATATGGAGTATATTTTTCTATTAGGAAATGTTGCTAGTATACGTTGGTCATGGTAGTGGGTGAGTGGGTGCTGAGTTATGGAGATGGAAAGGGTCTCAGTCCTCAGTGGAAACCCAGTAATGTGTAGGGAAAGTAGGCCAAGCACAGATGGGCTGATTATTTACAGGTTCAGAATTGGTCAACAGGAGCTTAGAGGGAAGTCTAACAGAAGAGGGAAACACAAGAAGAGTGAGTCTGCCGCAGCGTGTTGGAAACTGTTAATAGAAAGTAAGCAGGTTTCAGCAATAGTGGTGCTTGCCACATGATCAGGACTGGATTCATAGGTGGAAGATAACAGGTGAAGAAATCATGTTTATTCTAAAAAGAGAGAGAGAGAGAACCAGCCTTATCCTTAACTCATAACTATTCTTCAACAAAACCAATAAATCCAAGGCACGTGGACAAAGACGAGTTTCAGGGACCCAGTCCTTCAGCCTTCCAAGAAAGGTGTGAGAAGTTATCCATATCACAGTGCTGGAAGGTTCTATTTCTAACTTAGAGATAGATGGCTACCATCCAGGTCAAAGCCTTTCTCTCTCATGATACTCTTAATCTACTTCTCTTGAAAGTTTTACCCAAGCCCATGGACAGGTACAAGGATCCTGATCACCCATGTTGTTCACACCCATCGCCAATATTGTCATTCACTGAATTGACTTTTCCATTTTCTGCCCCATATGTGTCACCCATAAGAATGTCTCCCCTGACAGTCATGCCTATGAACACTGTGTCCTGGAGTATCCAGCTGTCTCCTCGGCAGTCAGCATCAGTTGAGCCAGTCAGGATTTTAACAAGTTCACCAAAGCAAGGATGAAACCTATATCATTGGCCACATTACCCCTACCTCCAACTTAATAGGTACTCAACGAATAAATGAATCAAGCTTATAGTGGAGACAATACATTTTGGACTATCTTTTCAACAGTCATATTGTTGATGGGTTCGATATCATTCATATATTAAATACATCCTTCATTAAATTGGATTTTCTGGGTTAACCTGGGAGCCCAACTGAAAAGTAAAACATCATTTTCATGGGGAAATATACTCTGATTCCCAACAACTGGTCTGCAAATGAACTTTCAGAACACGGACCATCTGTATGTTGGAGATTGCCTGTCTTTACATTTATTGATTGAGTCATTTTTTCCCCTACCTCAAAATTTTTGCCTCACAGGATGTGTCTCAACATGTTGCACTGAGTTTTTTTCTTTCTTTGTGTTCCTACTTTCTTTTCCCTTTAAAAATGAATCCTTTGAAGGCCTTGGCCACATGTCAATGCTGTATTCACGAGGATTAAGCATCAGCAGGGCTGCTGTGGGACAATTCAGAAATTGACTACATCCTGTGGATTGGCGGCACACAGCCGGCTAGCGTGCAGGAGGCACTGTCGTTCAGTGAAGGCATGCAAAATTAAGCAGCTGTCTTGTATTCGTCACTGGGGATGGGTGGAGGCGGTTGGCTGTAATCTAGATCCATTTGGGAGTTTTACTTGAAAGTTTACTTTAAAATAGGACTCATCTGAAAGAGAACATGTTTCACCTATTCTTATTTTCTGTAAATTTCAACAACTCGGCAATGAAAACATACACACACAGATACACACATATCTGTGCACCCTGATGTCTTTATGGTTCCCATCTTCTCTGTCGTAAGGATTATATTTAATTCCATATAAACTGTCAGGCTACTCAATGAGGCCATTGGTCTGGTTATTTTTCTTCATAATCCAGGTGTGCTCATGACACAGTAATAAATCATTTTCAAAAGAAGTGGAAGTGGGTAAAAAGGAGTTAGCAGCGAATCTTGGGATGACAACAGAGTTTTTTTTGTTGTTGTTTTTTTCCAGTAGACACTCTGGCAGGTGGGCAAGGATACCCCATTCCCTCCTTATCTTATCCATAGTCTAACTTTGCTAACGATAATAGATTCAAAGAAACTTCAAGGCAGAAGTTAGTCCCGGAAATTAGCTAGATTAAGCCCCCTCTTTTCTAACCGGAAAGCAAACTGGACATACAGAGAAAAGGATTAGAATAAGACAATGATAATATATATGAGGACAAGACTTGATTTCTAGTCTAGTGACAAGTTTATTTCTTAACAGTGTGTTCTCACCACAGAGGTGAAATATAAAACCTTTCTCTACAGCTAGCTGTGATGTTGGGGTCTCCACCTTCTAGAAACTTTCAGAAGTACAGAAAATATTCAGGGAATTTTTCTGGAACTGCTTCCTTTCTAGTCCTTTGCGAGACCCTACAATGGATAGAAAAGAGCTGTTGCCCCGTAACATCATGCTCAGTGTTAAGCCCTTTGGAATTCAATACTCTATGCAGAGTGAGGAAGGTCAAATACCAAGAAGCAAGGGAAGTAAAAACATAACTCTAACGAACAGCCTGAGTAGTAAGCCTACGTGCCTACATTCTTACTCTGGGAACCATATAGTTGAAAAGGTGTTTATGAAACATAACGATTTGGAAGTTTCTCTGCTTAGGCCAATTGTCATGTACTTTCACAAAGATGAGCAGGATTCTAGCACAGAAGCATAATGTGACTGATTTTGTCCTGAGGTGTGCGGAGGCACAGGCAAGGCTGGTGGATACAAGCAGGTGATGCCACTCCACCCGCTTACCAGAGCACAAATTACAAGCTGTTCTTTTAAAACATATTTGTTCCGAAGAAGTATTTTTATAGGTTAAGGTAAATTTTTTAAATATAATCATCCTTTTTTTTTTTGGGACGGAGCCTCAAGCTGTCCCTCTGGGTAGAGTGCCATGGCATCACAGCTCACAGCAACCTCCAACTCCTGGGCTCAAGCAAGTCTCCTGCCTCTGCCTCCCAAGTAGCTGGGACCACAGGCGCCCGCCACAACAGCCCGGCTATTTTTTTTTTTTTTTTGGTTGCCGCTGTCTTCTTGTTTCTCCGGCCCAGACTGGATTCGAACCCGCCACCTTAGGTGTATGTGGCTGGCACCTTAGCCACTTGAGCCACAGGCACCAAGCTAAATATAGTCATCCTTAAATGAGGCAGAACTTTTAGCAGTCCATGACATGCAAAACTGCATACAACCAAAGTGCTCAGTATGAACCTCTGAAGATTCAAAGCTGAACATGGTACATTCCATGGATTCCCCACCCCATCTATGGTATTATTTATTTTGGATTTTTCTTTCACACCAATTTAAATCAAGTCACCTTTTAAAATTTTCTTTAATCCTAAGGAACCAGGCTTTTAAATCACGGCTTTAAGTGCATACTGTACTTTTCCTGTCCAACATTAAACAAAAAATAGAACATTTATTGACGTCTCATTTATAACCACTCATGTTCCACTAATATTGTACGAATCCTATTTTTGGAAACATGAATTAGAGGTACAGCCTCACAAGCAAGGACTACATTTCCTCTAATCCAAAACACCGTTGAAAAAGCAGTTGATACGATAGCATCACATACAGGAACAAAACAAAGCAATACCACCTCAGTCAAACACACTGAATGTAAGATGAAAATTCTGATATACATCTTATTACATTTTCTCAGGTGTACATTTTAGGATCAACGAGATAGAATGATGAAGAAATGTACAGAGCAAGTATAGCGATGCCTCAAAAGAAGGATGAATTTTTTCCAACACTGGCCTTTTAATTTTGAGGAAAATTAGAGAGAGTGATGACTTTGAAAAAGGATCTATGTGGTGCAGGGTGTCCTGGGTGATGTTAATCCCTGGGGATTTTGAAGAGGCCAGAGGGAAATCAGGGATTCCTGGGTACAGATGAGAATGAGGTCTTACAAAAGAAAGACCGTTCCAGGACGCTGCGAGGGTGAAAGAAAGGGGTAGGCAGGACTGTCTGTAGACTTGGATCCCAGCGCCAGTGGTGAAAGTCTGCGTGACATTAACACCAGGCCTGCAGAATTACAGAAATTTGTCCTATGATTTTTGTGACTGGGGATTTGGGGGATTTAGCTACAATATTGTCAACAAAGGGAGAAGAAATTGTTTTTTTCTTGCTCTTAAAATGAGGGGCTTGGAGGGGGGAGTGATTGTATTTTATTTTTTAAATGGTTAAAATGTGTGTGATGGTGTAAAGCTAAGCAGGGCTGTTAGTTTTAAATATGATCCCAAACTCTGAAAAGTCTTTAAAAGAAAAAAAGTCTAGAAAGTCTAGCTGTCACCTTAAGAGTCTACACCTGGGTCCAACCCTTATCTAAATTACTGTATCACACTTTTAATACACAGAGTCCTCAATTTATGATGGTGCAGTTTAGGATTTTGCAACTTTAAAATGGGCCAAAGCTATATGCCCCTGGCATGTTCCTCCATGGTATGATGGAGAAATCCATTGTAAAATGAGGATACTGTGAGTAGGAGGCACACTTTTGATTTACTGTATTTTTTACTTTTTGAGACAGAGTCTTACTATGTTACCCTTGATGTCACAGCTCACAGCAACCTCAAACTCTTTAGCTTAAGCGATTTTCTTGCCTAAGCCTCCCAAGTAGCTTGTACTACAGGTGCCCGCCACAATGCCTGGTGCATCTGTCACTGTTAATTTTAGCTGGCCCACTCGGGGTTCCAGCCCGCCTGCTCCAGTGTCTGTGGCCTGCGACCTAACCACTGAGCTATGGGCGCCGAGCCTGTATTTTCTACTTCTAATAGGTTTGCAGGGATGTGGCTCCATGGTAAATCTTTGCTGTTTTGTTTTGCTTTTTCACTGAAACGATTCCATTTGAAAGTAATTTGGGTCTCAAAAACAGGAAAAGTCAATGTGTTTTCCCTAGCAGAAAATATTAATAGTTTTAAAGCTGGCAGATATTAGAAAAATCAGTTTCTAAATTTACTTTTTGAGTAAAGCTTAAGCACATCTAGCTAAAACAGAAATGCAGAGATGATAGCCGAAAAGGACAGATTCTTATTTCAGTCTAAAACGCGAGCAAAGCCAATGTTACCCATTCCAAAGTCCAATAAATGTATGTACAGCTTTAATTTATTTTGCAGAATTTTAATTTAGAATCATCTTAAACTCAGTTAGGAAAATTGCCTTTCAATCGTTGTGAAAGGAAAATGTGGTACGCTGCTGAGATTCGGGAAGTGTGCGGACTGTGATGCCGAAACACGAAACACCACTGGACTTTCAATGGCCAAACATTTTAATAGCCTTTCCAGCCTTCATGTTATTGTCTAGCACAATACTAGTTTTTGTGATTTTTGAAGACATTTAAAAACATTTGCTCATTTGATGCATGCCATAGGTGGCAGCAGTAGATTGATTTTTGTTAATCTGGGCTATGCTTTCACGGATATAATGCGGATAGATCCACCTGGGGTAGGACGTGACTTAGTTGCCAGAAGATCATCAAAGATATGCATTAATTAGAATCTTAAGTATTAATAGGCAATCTCAAGGGAACTGTAACTAATTTTGGAAGCTCCCCTTAAATACAAGTAATTTAAAATCATCTTAACAAAGTCAACATAAGAGATCATAGGATCATAGGAGGGACATTATTTAGGAGGTTACTGAAGGGTGATTTTTTTAAAAAACAAAATTGTTTTATTTTTACCAAATAAAGATAAATCTGAAGCTGAAGTCATAGAGTTATGAATAGACTATTAAGTAAACATTTGGACTTCAAGTAGCTTGATGTTAAATATGAACAATCAAAACTTAAATAGTTCTTACGTATATTTCAATCAAGTCAGTGGCCAAGATGGTAATTTGGTTAGTTTTCAGCCAACGTGGCTTCACCTTTATGGTCCATCATAATCCTGTCATTGTGACCACCTTAGTTTTGGGAAAATGACATTGATTTTGTACATTTTACAGCCATGAGACTCCCACCCTCCATCGCATTCATGTCCACGGATGCACTTTTTCTTCATTTTGGTTTAGAATCTGTCATTTTTTTCCTCACTTGTGGCATGAAATAATAGATATCTCTCTCACATGTATTTACATCATTTTGCTGATTTTCACTCATATGCAAAAGGCAATATAAGTGGAGCTAAATAAGGCGGTAAAGCAATAAGCCGTTGACATCCTGTAGTCAGAAGAATTTGTATGCAAGGCAGTTTCATTTATCCCCATCAGTTTTCAGTGCAAACAAGAATATGCAACCCAGTTAACTGTACTATGAATATTCATGCTAGATTTTCTGTATTTAGATTCCCAAGAACCATGAGCATATTTTCACATAATGTTGCATTAACATATGCTTGTTTATATAATTTTGTTTTTCTTTTAATAAAAATAAATAAGTGAATACATCACAAGATTTGCAAAAAGGAGACAGTCATGGAGGCTCAGCAGAGGGTCTATAGTTCTCAAACCTGGCTGATGTTCAGAATCAGCCTCAAAGCCTTTGAAAACTGGTACTCCCCCTTGTTTCCAGTGGGAAGATCTACAAGATGGTAACAATTACTCTTGTAGGTTCTAACTCCCACTTGCTAGTGTGTGTAAGATAGCCTCCATCTCCTGGTGAAGATATACAAGGCTCTCTTTTTCTCATCAGCAAGACTAGTTCCAGGTTGCTAGAATCTCACTATCCCTGTTGACCTAAGTCATGGTGTTGGTGGACTATGGGGATTAGAAAACAGAGCAAATTAGCCGTAACCAAATATCTTTCTACTGGTGTTCTAGACTGAGTACAATCTCCAGGTGGTGCTTTGCTCAACCTAAAGAAGAAATCACTGAAACACAGATTAAATTTGCTGTTGGCCAGAGGCATGGGCACTCCTAATAGTTGAGTGGCTCAGATTTATAATAGCATTTAACAAATGAATTACTTAGTGATACATCTGCAAAGTATTTATAATGGTTCTATTTAAAACTATACAATGTTGATAAGTGAAAATAAAAACTTAATAGAGGCAGATGTTCATGTACTAGAAGAGTCAATATTGTTAAGATGTCAATTGCATCAAAACTGATCTCCAAATGCCAATAAATAGCCAAGAGTTTTAAAGAAATTGACTTGCTGAATCTGGAAAAGCAAAGGAACTTAAATTGTCAAAAACAGTAACCCAGAGAAGGAAAAATGTGAATCATGGTGGAACTAAATTCATAACAGACACAGTTTTAAATGTCTCTACTGTTGCTTACTGCATTCAAAGAGGCTACCAGCAAGAATATAAAGCTGTAATAGGGCTGGGAAAAGTAAGTTATTCCCATGAGATATTATAGCACAAGATCTAGTCCAGTTTGGAATACAACTTCATCTGGAAGACTGTGGGGAGCATAGAGTACTTGGGTTGCATTGTAAAACAACTCCTAGGTAGCTGTGGAACTCGATGGTTCCTGTGCCTGGAATATCCCAGTCAGATCTGCTGCCTCACTGTTCTAGCCATCCTCTATTAAAATGAAATATTAAGGGATAATAACAATGTCAGGGATTCTTGAGAAACTCTATCTGTTTTGTAAATAAGAGTTGAATTCCTCACCATTTTTAGGCCCGGAATGTTCTCATCTATAAAACTAAGGTATTTAAATCCACCTTACAAAGTTGTTTCGTAAACAGAATAAACAGAGCATGTGGAAGCACTGTGTGGGCCACGCAGCCCTAGTTGAATGCCACTATTTGTAACAGTGTGAGGCTGCCCTTACCGAGTGCTGGACGTGCTCCACCGTGCTCCGCATTAGTCACCAACTCATAACTGTGTCAGTTTTCAATAGCTTTACAATGATGAAAAGAATCTGGTGAGTAATAAAGATGAATCAAGGAATGGGGAAGAGACACTACAAGGAAAGGTTAAAGTGGTAGGAGGAAGTTAATCGGAAAGAAAAAAGTTATCGGAACTGGTTACATCACTGTTTTTGTACAGAGAATGGAAGTCGGTTGTTAGTCATCAAAGAGTCATAAACAAAATGGAACAGGCCCATGTTGACAAAGTACAGAAAACACAGCCGAGCATAAAAACTTCTCGAATATAAGGGCAGTTGTACCCTGGAATAGCCTTCAAGAGTGAGTTTACTGGAGGGCATGAGAAAGCCATCAGTAAAATGATTTAGAACTCATAGGCACAGTGAGTGGGTGGGCCAAATCATTCGCTGAGGTGGCATCTACCTCTAAGTTGTGACAATGAGCAAGCACAAATACACTGCATGTGTGACAAAGGGGTTTGCACAGAGGTGTTGGATAGCTCCCATGTTCAAGGTTGTTTTTTCATCTCCCAGCCTGGTCTGTGAACTAGTTCTATCAGAATCGCTTCGGTTTCTTGTTAAAAATACAAGTTTCTAGATACCAAAACACCACTGCGACTTAATCAGATTCCCAGGGAGTAAAGTCAGCCACAAAATCCACATTTAATAAAATGCAAAATGATTTTGATACACAATAAAGATTGATAACTGCTGTTTTTAAACAGATGATGGAATCAATTAATCACTGCTATATTCCTATAAAACTGTAAGTGTTAAACATTTATCATCTTTCCCACATAAATGTCACCTGAGCTGCTATCCGGGTTAGTTAGCCTCCATCATATTTAATTGGTAGTTAATATTTTAACCATCTTTATGAGCAATTAGTAAAACTTGCATTCACCATTTAGTTCTTTAACTGTCCAGTTGAAAGGAAGCAACCTCTTCCCACCAGACCTACGTACACTTTTCTATACTCATTTTACCTAGTTGGCTTTTCTAAAATAAGTGGGGGGAAAGGATGTTAGCAAAAATAAATATGTGATAACTGCATGAAAAATTTCAGTAGAACATACAGCTACTTTAGTTTTATTCATTTATTTATTTTTAAGTAAGACTATAATGGCCAGGTGTGGTAGCTCATGCTTGTAATCCCAGAACTCTGGGAGGCTGAGGCAGGCAAATTGCTTGAGCTCAGGAGTTCGAGAACAGCCTGAGCAGGAGTGAGACCCTGTCTCTGAAAAATAGCCAAGCATTGTGGCAGGTGCCTATAGTCCTAGCTACTCAGGAGGCTGAGGCAAGAGGACCACTTAAGCCTAAACCCAAGCCCAAGAGTCTGAAGTTGCTCTGAGCTATGACACCACAACACTCTACCAAGGGTAACAAAATGAGGCTCTGTCTCCAAAGAAAGAAGGAAGACTATAGGCCGAGAGTGGTGGCTTACGTGCTTACCTGTTATCCTAACACTTTGGGAGGCTGAGGTAGGTGGAGTTCGGGACCAGCCTGAGAAGGAGTGAGACCCTATCTCTACTAAAAATAGAAAAAACTAGCCAGGCATAGGGGTGGGCACCTGTAGTCCCAGCTACTCAGAACGCGGAGGCAGGAGGATTGCTTGAGCCCAGGAGGTTGAGGCTGAAGTTGCTGTGAGCTAGGTTGATGACGTAGCATTCTAGCCTGGGGTAAGAGAGGAGACTCTGTCTCATTAATTAATTAGTTAATTATAAAGTAAGACTATAAATGGAACACAGGACTTTCAGGTCAATGAAATTATTGCTTTTTATTTTTGTAGTTTTCGGCTGGGACTGGGCTTGAACCTGCCACCTCCGTCATATGGGGCCAGTGCCCTACTCTTTTGAGCCACAGGTGCCACCAAGGTCAATGAAATTATTCTGTTATGATATCATGATGGTGGATACACGTGACGGTATAGTTGTCCTAACCCATAAACAAATATGCTACACAAAGAGTGAACCCCATTGAAAACTATGGACTTTAGTTAATTATAATATATCAATATTTGCTCACCAATTATAACACGTGTGGTACCGAATCAAGGTGACAATAACTGGAGATACTAAATGAAGAGAGAGAGGGAATACATGAGAAATCTCTGTACTTTCTGTTCCATTTTTCTTTATCTAAAATGCTCTGAAAATAAAGATAATTATAAATTAAATCTGCTTTTTAGAGAAATATTTTATTACTATTTCAGACTATGTGTGGCTGAGGCAATTTATATCACTAAGTGTCATTTATTTAAAATTTACTTGATTTATCAGGAGAAAATACAACTGTTATTCTTCAAAAGTCACGCATGACTTATGAAATCCACAAACAAGTATAATTCAATACAGCATGCCTACCTGTAATGATTACATTGCCTTCAAAAATAAACTTCTTGTAACTAAAAATATTTTAAAAAATTAATAACAACTTTTTGCTAATGTAAATTTAAGAATGGGAATTGCAAAAATAATTGCAATGAAAAGCTAGCAGACCTACTAGTTTATGACATAGATGAGATTAAATATACTATCTTGCTTAAAGTTTTTCTCTGCATTAATCCACAATTATTTCATAATAAAACCAAGAATTAAAGTAAAATATGATTGAAAGAAATACAGTTGACCCGTGAGCAATATGGGGGTTAGGAGCACGGACCTCTGAGTAGTCAAAAATTTGTGTATAACTTTTGAGTCTACGCAAAATAACTTGAAGCCTTATTGACAACATGAAAAGTCAATTAGCACATATTTTGTGTATATTTATGATTTATTATTATAATGAAGTAAGCTAGAGAATAAAAAATGTTATTAAGAAAATAATAAGAAAGAGAAAACATGTTTACTATTCATTGTTGGGAGGATACCATCATAGAAATTTTTATCTTTATTGTTTTCATGTTGGATAAGCTGGAGAGAAGGAGGTGGCAGAGGTGGTGGGGGTGGTCTTGCTGTCTCAGATGTGTCAGAGGTGGAGGAAAACCCACATGTAAGTGGATCCATGAGTTGAGACTTAACATTGTTCAAGGATTAAATGAATGTGTTGTTCTAGAAGAAATAAAAGAGCTGTTAAGCTAAAGACAATGAGTCCTCTTCTCTTATGAGAAAATAAGGATTGATACATTTTTACCTCTGATTTAATATCTTTGGGAAATGGCGACCAGTGAACATGGCAGTCACTGGAAGGCAAGTTACAAACACTGGGCCTTGGTAACAGACCAGAGCTGTTGGTTTTATGTTTTGTTCATACAATTGACTCTGAGATCTATTCTTTAGTAACCAGCTGAGGCTTTTATGGAAAGTTTCCTCTGACTGGTTCACGTTCCTCTCTTCTCTATTATATTCTAGTGTTACACTCACACCTAGAAGATGCTTCTATGCCAGTTTCCTTCAAATCTCTGCTCTCATGGAACTGATTTCCTTCTAGGAAAAGACTGACATCGGATAAAATCATGGTGAGGAAGCATAGGCTAATTCGTATAGCCCAGTGTTAGTAAGTACACTGGAATAAAAAGGTAAGAGATGGGAATTGTGGATAAGGAGGGGTTTAGTTCTGAAAGAGGACAGGCAGTGCCTCATTAAAGTGTGATATTTCAGACAAAAACTGAAGGAAATGAAGGAACAACCCCTGCGGATTTAGAGGGTGAGATTATTATGGATTTAGGAAAGATCCAGTGCCAAGACCTTGAGACTGTGATGTCATGGGCATATCCTAGAAAGAACTAGAGTGCTGTAGGTCAGGGCGGGACTGGTAGGACCTAAAGTAAAGGGCAGGGAGATTTATTGAAGGGGCAGGCAGTTTGCAGCAGAGTTTACCAGCATGAGTGTGCGTACTTAGGTCTATACATTTTTAATCCCTCTGGGAACTGGAAGACTTGCTTATAAAGAATAAGCACTCACTGCCAATTAAAACTTTATGACAAACACATAATAGATTCAGAACAATAATGTAGCAGATGTTAACTAAAAAGAGGAAATTAAATTAACCTTAAATTTGTTGATCTCAAGTTTATCTGCAGGATCAGATATTATGAGATCACAGAGAATTTGATGTTCTTTCAAAACAGATCGAAGACAAACTCTAGTTGCAGAGCACCATGCCCCAATGATTAAGGGAAGCAATTATTATTATTCATGACAGGATAAAATGCCTGAAGATGAAAGTTTAAAATAACTTAAAATAATACATAAAATCTTGTCCTCCCATCTCAGGAACAAGTAAATAACTATTAAAGATTTGAGTTACTGAGATGTAGCCATAGTCTGCTTCCTCCGCATTCACCTGCTCATTTCAAATCATCACTTTTTGAACTTCTGAATTAAGTAAAGCTTAATTTGCTATTAAGATTTTTTTTTGGGGGGGGGGAGGATAGAGCATGCCCTCTGTATTAGTTTTCCAAAGCTGAATAATAAAAAAAAATTCCTGAAACTTAATGATTTAAAAATACTTATTATTTCACAGTATATGACTATCAAAAATCTGGGCTGAGCTTAGTTAGGTCTCAGCTTAAGTTTTCTTATAGGGTATTGTCTGGAGCTGTGGTGATCAGTCATTATAAGCCTCAATTGTGGGAGGCTTTTCAAGGTAGGTGACAGACATCAGTTCCTTGCCAACCAACCCCTTCTCTCCCTACAGAAGCTTTCACCAGGCAGCTGGCTGTCCCCACCGAGAGGGCTCTGATAAAAAGAGAGAAGGAAAGGGTGCCTTTTGTAATTTAACCTTAGAAGTGGCATCCCATGGCTTCTGCATCTATCCTTTTGTTAGAAGCAACCTACTAAATTCAACTCATGCTCAGCAGAAAGAAATTACCCAAGTACAGAAATGCCTACCAAAATCCTGGCTTCTTATCTATTTCCAAAGTAATGAACAAAAGGAAGCCCTGTTTAATGATATCTTCATAGATGAATGAAACATTTTTTCTCAGAATTTAATCTAACATTTTAATTTCAGGAAAAGTTTTATATTTCTTCAAAAGGGTTCCATTTTGTTTAGTATAACAGAGGTATTAGTAAGCTTTTGGCCTATCTCCAGGGTGTTAAATACAAGTGGAATGTAATGTAAGCAAAATTAGGTGATACTTCTTTTTAAAAAGATCATAGTAACAGGTTTTTTGCTCTTCCTAACTGAATACTGTGATTTGAAGTGCTTTAGTATATTTGTTCTTCTCTTAGGTTTATTTTATTCTTAAATTTTCTGAAGTTTGTAAAGCTTACACAAATATCATTGGCATTTGCTTTGAGATTCTTTAGAATTCCTGGAAAATAGACTTTCTGACTTTTTATTTCACATTAGAAGTATGATCTGTACAGAAAAAAATGGCCCAGTGCTCTTAAAATTAGAATTACCTTGTGAATGTGTCTTCAAATAACAAATTTATCAATGTATCAGATAATGAAAAGGTCACAAGATAGGAATACTCTTTTTCCTCATTTGTTTTTCTATCTCAATGTTTACTTTCTATGCAACCAACTGAGAAGAAGGAACACAGGCTAAGAAGCAAAAGTAAGAAAGTAATAAATTCTGATTTTAACACCCATTTTCAATGTAGTACTGTGCAATAATTCGGAATGCCTTTATATAAACCTGAAATAACATGGTTTACAAAGTTGAAAAACTGAATGCGATAAAGCATATTAAGTGCTTGGAAAATTGTCACGTAACATTGAACTATTACTAGGAGGCCACACTAAAGACATAAAAATACCAATGAACAATCTTCCCCAAGGCCGTGATCCTTTATATAAACTAGGATATCTGAGTTGCCATATTATCTATTTCTGCCATTTATTGAATGCTTTCTCTGGATCAATTTCTGTGAGGAGCACATACATGCATTGATAAAACATTCACACACATACATCTTGCTTCATGCTACTGAAAGTTTGTGGATGAAAATTATAGTATACCTGGACATTTAATAAAATTGGGGGAAGGTTTCAACAGTGTGATACCATAATCGCTACTGAATCTTGTTAGAAACCAATATAATCTTTCCCCCAAATCAGTTCCAAGGTTAACAACTAAAAAGATATCTGATAATTGCATCATTGCATAGGTTTCATTTTCGGATGTAACAAATCCTTTCAGATGCAGCAGTTATTCTCTTTGAAAATATTTAGTTATTCTTTGTAGACATATGTTATTTATGATAATATACCTAAATACTGAAGAGGTTGAAAATTTAAGATAACATTATTTACTTAAGAAAATTGTTTGTTCCCAAAAGAGCTAACAAAAGATGATGTTTCATTACTCATTGAACACCAACATTCTCTATTTCCTTTCTTCAAAAGAAAATTCATAGGTAAGTGGACATATATCAATTATAACATTTAATCTTCACATTAATTTATCTTAGTAGCTTTGGCTGAGCTAAGAAATAGCTCACTAAATCAAAGTGGTTTACAGAAACAAATATCTATTTCTTTCTAATGGTGTATGAAGCCTGCATTGTGTCTGTGGCTCTGACGTAGGACCATAGGTTGGCTAAAGGTCTGCCCCTCTTGACATTCCATTCTGTGATCCAGGATGAACAAATAGCTTCTAACTGGAATAGTCTATTCTTGTAGCAGAGGATGAGAATGCAAGACAGACTGAGCTGAAACAGTCCTTTTACATTAAAGCTTTTTTGTTCATACACAGCATGCTGTCATCTTCAAGCACAAGACATTGACCAAAACCAAGTACCATGGACAGGTTGGTACTATTTAGATGGGACACAATTAATACATTTTCACAAAAATGAAATATAGGACAGAGCTTGTGAGTGGACAGAGGAGAAGTCAAGCCCTCATTTTAAAGATACAACAATTGAAATACACAATTTAAGGTTCATGACAGCACAGTGATTGAGGACATGAAATATGAGTCATATAGATTCGAGGCTAAATCTTGGCTCTGCCACTTGCTAGCTGTGTGATTGATGGGAAATGACCTATTTGTCTGGCAAATGGGAGTAATAATCCATATTTTGGAATAAGTATTAATATTTAACCAAAGTACATGATACCAGCAGTACACGCTATGTTGAATATAACAATCACCTAATAAATGCCACCTCTCACACTGAGAGAAAATTCTTATGTCCCTTGGTGAGTGGGTGGGAAGGGCTGTAATGAAACTCTGAGCTTGTTTCAGTCTTGGTTGTTTTCTCAGAATGCTTATTTGTCTTCATATTAAATGGCCCTGCTTTGGGTAATAATGTACCTTTCCGTCTGAATCTGATCAGTACTACATGGGGATTTCAAAAACATTATGCAGAATGACTCCAAGGAAGTCTGAGTAATTTGTACTGGTATATGTCTACAGCTCTATATTTATTCATATTTTCATAAAAATAAAAATGAAATGAAAACATTGTGTACTTTTTAAATCATATACCCCATGACAGTATGAATCACTTGATAAATTACACTGTATTCTTACTTTTTAAGTAAACTGGTTTAAAATAAATAAATCACTTGACAGCTACCCTTTTACTGGGTAGTAGATATTTTATTAGTGTTCTAATCAATTTCCTTGAGATGTGCACTAGCACCTAAGATACTTATCTTAGTCTGTTTTCTGTTGCTATAACAGCATATCACAGGCCGGGTAATTTATTTTTATTTATTTATTACTTATTCATTGTTATTTATTTATTTTAGACAGAATCTCACTCTGTTGCCCTGGGTAGAGCGTTGTGGCATCATAGTTCACAGCAACCTCAAACTCTTATACTCTTACGATCCTCTTGCCTCAGTCTCCCAAGTACTGGGACTACAGGCACCCACCACAATGCCTGGCTAGGTTTTCTATTTTTAGTAGAGATGAGGCTGGTCTCCAACTTCTGTGTGTAAGCAATCCACCCCCCTCCCCGAACCTCCCAGAGAACTAGGATTATAGGTATGAGCCACCATGCCCAGACAGACTGAATAATTTATAAAGAAAAAAATGTTATTTACCTCATTGTTCTGAGGCTGTGAATTTTAAAAGTATGGCACTGGCATCAGGGGAGGGCTTTGGTGCTGTCATAACATGGCAGAAAACAGAAGGGGGAAGAACCACCTGTCAGAGAGAACTCCTAACAAACCAACTCTGAAATAATGGCGTTAATCCATTTGTGAGGGTAAACCTCCCAGAACCAATCACTTCTTAAAGGCCTGATTTCCCAGGACCATTACATCAGCAATTAAATTTCAACCCATGAACTTTCAGGGACACATTCAAACCATACTCATTTTTTACTTGTTGAATTTCAACAACGAACACATTTGTCCTTTACCTTGACTTCCATTAAATGATGTAATTGAAAAAATCATCTTAAATAACCTCATCATCTTTCTCACCAACAATGATTTTATAGTATGAATTAACAAATTCATTACCTGGTACAACATTTTCTTTTTTAATGGAACAGTGGGCAGAAACAGTGATCTGCCTGTGAACCCAAGAACAGAGGCCAAGGCAAAGCTAAAATTAAAGTGAAGTCCAACCAATTATTAGAAAATATTAGTATGAGTAAGGTTTGTTAAGATTAAATAGCTTTATCATGTTATAATAATTATTTTAAAGTATATATATTCTTGGTTGTTTATAATGAATATTTGAAATGCCAAAGGAATCAAGAAAAAAATAGCATCACATAGAGCCCTTTTCTTTCAGTTAAATGAGACTAATTGACTAATGTGATAATGGCTCATCATCTTCTCTGAACTGCTGTCATCAAAATGTCAATATTTGTGAAAACAATTAAAATGCAACATACCTTGGAGACCAGTTGCTATAGAGAACTAGCAGGAAATCGAAAACACCATGGCTTGGCTTCATGCAAGACAACTGATGATCAAACAAGCCTTTTAAAGACAAAAAAATTAAACAAACAGACAAAAAAACAGATGGCACGTATATAATGCAATGGCTAAATCTGTTTTTTCAGACAAGACAAAGTTGGTACTGTGATCAGGTTGATCAAAAAAGTATTTCCAATTCGATTACTTGGATTATTGCCTCTTTCTACAGTGCACAACAGAAATATTTAATAATTTTTCATAACAACTCATAGAACTCAATCATCCTGGAATAGCTAGCTGCTGATATTAGATATTCTAATACTGTCCCAGAAGAGGGCATCCTCTGTCCTCAGCACTGTTTCGGTGGCATGGCGAGTTGTGACATTGGCAAACATCATTGAATTACAAAAAGTAATATACATTACTTTATCCTTTAAGAGACTTGGAAACCAAGGTCTCTTGAAACATTAAAATATAGTGAGGCTATGAATAATGATGGATACAACTAACTTGATTATATATGAGTAGCATTGCTGTATATTTTGAATTAAGAAAAATAATATGTCCTAGAAAAGGTGAGAACAGAAGAAATTGTGCTGGCAGAATCATAGAGAATTCATAAACTGGTTACTCCTGGATAATGTAATTAAGTTTGATTCTGGAATATGTAACAGAGATTGTTATAAAAGAGGAGAAATAAAGACTAGAGGTTTCTATCTTTAATTAGAGTCTGAGAATGGGGTTTTGCATTTCTTTTTCTTTTTTTGAGGGGTGGCGGGGTTTGAACCCACCACCTCCAGCATATGGGGCCAGCACCCGATTCCTTTGAGCCACAGGCACCACCTTAAGAATGAGGTCTTTGATATTCCTTACAACTGAATGTAGCTCATGAAAATGTTTATGAAGTTAAACATCAAGGTAGGTCAGAGTTCAGGTATAAATAATACAACTCAATGTCTTAAATAGTCTTTCAGGTGTGTCATTTTAAGTAAAGGGCCAGCAGCCCTCTTCTCAAGAAACTTATAGGTGAAATTAATGTAATTCAGGGAAGTGAAATTTTATCTTGTGAGAATGCCTTTTGGTATTATGCCCTGACAACTTCATTCTTCATTTTCTGTACTAATAATATAAATAATTACGTTAACTTGGTAAGCTATAGATTAAATAATTTTTCTTTATTATCATCATCTTACATTTCACAAATAATAAAACAATTGGTTTGTAGATAATATAGTCTTCCATAGTAGCACATGGAGCCAACTAAACTTCTTCATTTCCTAAGACATGCTATCCAAAGAGCCTCTATCTCCTCAGGTTCTCTACTTGAGCCTGTTACTACTCTTACTTTACAAAAGAAATAGAAGCCATCAGATTAATCGTCTCTGCTGTCCACTCTTACTTTTATTTGTCTAGCTACAGATGAAGTGGCATTGCTTTTGCCCAAATCCAAGCCACGCTTTTTTTTTTTTTTTTTTTTTTTTTTTGCAGTTTTTGGCCAAGGCTGGGCATGAACCCATCACCTTCGGCATATGGGGCCGGCGCCCTACTCCTTTGAACACAGACACCACTCCACACATTTGTTATTTGAACCACCATTCTTCCCCTATCATTGAGAATCTTCACCTTGTCATCTTTCTCTTTATCAATTTTTTCTTCATTCTTCTTTCCACCACTTCATCCTCTCATTTTCAATCACCTTTTGCCCCTCAGACTATAAGTGTGAACTAAGGAAACACAGGCAAAATTGTCTGACCAACCAAAACTCTTTCCAAAGACTTCCAAATAATGATACTCAATAGGCTTCCATTATTTATTTATTTTTTTCCTACCATCTATTAATCTATATTAACATTTCTATTCCTTTGACTTTCAATACAATTGTGTCTTATTCTCTTCACAGCTTTCTGGTTGGTTTATTTATTTCTTCCAAGATTTTGCTTTCTCTATGGCTAAAATGTGGAGTTTCCTAGGGCTCTGTCTATAGCCTACTACAATTGTCAAGTTCATGTTCATTTTGAGTGAATATTGCTTTATGTATGCATTTTTCTTATGTCTAGAGTGCCTCAAAATATAAAGGTTAATCATTGTGAATTTGAAAGTTTGACAGATTGTGAATTAAGTTCTACCTCTTCTGTGTATAAGGTTCTGAACTTCCTCTGTATTCCAGGTTTCAATGGATATCCTTCTGACATCTAATTACTATTGTTATTATATGCTATGGTCTCCCCTCAATCCCATTAGACCTTGATAATATGTATGGGGACACACAAGGACCTCATTCTGTTCAACTGTGTATTTTTTTTTTTTTTTTTGAGACGGAGCCTCAAGCTATCCCCCTGGGTAGAGAGCCATGGCATCACAGCTCATAGCAACCTCCAACTCCTGGGCTCAAGCGAGTCTCCTGCCTCTGCCTCTGCCTCCCAAGTAGCTGGGACCACAGGCACCCGCCACAACACCCGGCCATTTTTTGATTGCAGCCATCATTGTTGTTTGGCGGGCCCAGGCTGGGTATTCGAACCGGCTACCTTAGGTGTATGTGGCTGGCACCTTAGCCGACTGAGCCACAGGCGCCAAGCCTAGAGTGACTTATTACACAGCAGCAGCTAGCTGGTAGAGGAGCCCTGGTAGTTCTTGTCCTCTAATATTGAAGCAGCTGACACCATAAAGGAAGTCATGGTCTACCAGGTTTTATTTGTAGAGTATGATGAACTTGAACCAGAAAAAGCTGCAAAGCTGCAAAAAGTGTCGTGGAGAGCATGGCAGAGCCATGGGGAAGTGCTGATAGCAGCAGGTCCCTTTGTCAGACCCTGAGGGGGCCCTTTAGGTGGTAGACAGAAGACAGTGGCGAAGGGGGGGGGGCGCGGTAAGACCAGGCAGGCAGCGGCAGGGCTGCCTCTGGGAGAGCTTCAGCTCCCCCGAACCTGCCCCCTGGAGGTCTTAGGCACTGGGGTCATAAACCCGCCCCATGAAGACAGGGTACTTGTGCTGGTTGTCCCAGAGCAGGAAGAGGAACGGCTGCTGCACTTCAAACACCAGCAAGGTGCGGGCCACGGAGACGGCGGACGCCGCGGCGGCCTCTACCCCAGTCTCGGTCAGCTCCAGCACCGACTGGTGCTGCATCGCAGAGACCGCGAGATCCGGGTCCTTGGTCAGCCCACACAGGTCCAGGTCATAAGAAAAGTCAAAGAATTCTAGGAAAAAAGCAGAGAAAAACCAGGAGTAAGAGACCAGTGTGAAACCCTTAGCAGATAGAGACCTTTGTCTTGAAGTTTTGGGAATTCACCCTGAGTCCCATGCTCTCTTCCTCCTCCTCCCTTGTCAGGGTTACATACCGTGTCTCCTGGTCTAGTGTGTGAGAGCCTCTGTCAGTGGGTCTAAAGGCCACTCCCTCTCAAGACGGGTGAAGCCTTGCCCCCAGCCCTAAAAAAAGGAAACCCCTAGCCCGGGTGGTGGCTGATGCCTGTAGTGCTAGCACTCTGGGA
>CAUYQV010039544.1:0-38607 GCA_963574575.1 Galagoides demidoff | reverse complement strand
GCCAGCCACGTACACCTAAGGTGGCGGGTTCGAATCCCCAGCCTGGGCCCGCCAAACAACAATGATGGCTGCAACCAAAAAATGGCCGGGTGTTGTGGCGGGCGCCTGTGGTCCCAGCTGCTTGGGAGGCGGAGGCAGGAGACTCACTTGAGCCCAGGAGTTGGAGATTGCTATGAGCTGTGATGCCATGGCACTCTAGCCAGGGGGATAGCTTGAGGCTCTGTCTCAAAAAAAAAAAAAAATTCATTTCTAAACACGCCACTCTCACAAACAACAACAACAAAGAGAGTAAGTAAATGGTACTTAGTTCAGAACCCTCCCTTGACTTCCCTCTGAGTTGCTGTAGAGATCTCTCTCCTCCACCACGATGCTCCCCTCCCACCAGGGCTTTCTGTGCCCTTTTCCTGTGTCTGGGAGCTGGTGGGGCAGAGAGAAATGTAAGTTCCTCAGAGGGTGGTGGACAGGGAATAGCCAAGGTGGGAGACCAGTTTTCTCCTGGGAGAAGTGGGTTGCTGAAATGATTTACATAGACTCACAAGTTTTATTTTATTTTCCTGCCCCTCTGGTCAAAAATTACCATCTCCTCCCTAACACACACACACACACTCACACAAGAAAATTCTTACTATAAGTGGGAACCCCCGAAATTCTTTTTATTTGCACTGACTTCCCCACTCTCTTTCTCCTACTGAGATAACTGTAATTCTCCCTGTGTCTCGCCTCTAGACATCTCCCAAGCGAACCACCAGAGTTCTCTTCCCATATTCCACTCCCAGTATTGCTTTTCACATTCTGTCAGCTCTGTAGAGCAAGGGGCATGTTCCTGTCCTATTCTGTAAAGCTCTGTGTCCCTTTTTGACAGTCCCTTTTCAGAGTCTTTTCAAGCTAGCACTCGCTTCCAAGTAGACAAAACTGAGGCTGAGGGACAGGCAAATTCCTGGGAAGCAACCACAATTGATTCCATGTTTAATTGGCTGTCCCTTCCCAAGGTCGGCCCCAGACCAATGGCAGTTAAGTGGTTTCTCTGGAAGGGTCCTCCTGGTTGCAGACTACCACTAGATGTCCCTCTTCCCTTCAACCTAAACAAAGGAACCTGTCTCCACCTCACCTGGGGCTGGGAACTGAGGGGAATGAATACCTGGACAGTCAGAGCCTCTCTGGGAGTGATCAGAGGTGTAGTTTTGGGTCAGAGCTCACCTGTCTTGGAAATTCCCCCCAACACCTCTCTTTCAGGGGCTCTGTCTTGAAGGGAAGTGAAGGGGTGTCTGCACACTACCTCAGCATTAAGTTTGAAACTTCACTTGGAAAAGAACTCCTGCACCCAGAAAGCTTTTAGTATCGATACTTTTCCTCCTTACTTCTACACTTCTTCACCAAAGAAAGACTCAGGGTCTTCGAAACAGCAGTGAAGTGCAGGATGATTTAATAATTCCTGACTGTAAATTGACACTATGTGAATTCTATTTGGCGCCTTCTGAGCCTCCCAGTTTCATTCACTAGCCCCCTAGAAGGTAGCCCTAACAGTGTAAACAGGGCGGATCTTCTCAAGAATATTAGACATTAGCATTTGAGTCCTAATCACTTTCCATGTTGGTCAAAGGCAATAAGGTGTTTCTGCTCAGAAATGTCAGTCATTGGAAGATTCTGAGTTCATGATCATTTCCACTGGGAGGCCCAACTGACACTCACATGATAGTAGCATTTCTCTGTCTCTGAGCATGACTTTCCTGACACATTTCTGTGACACATTCTAACCACCCCCTATTACACTATGAACTGTCATATCTCAAGTTTGGGGGGTCAATGGCCAGCACTAAATGTCTCCAAAGTGTACTGAACTGCAAGTTCCATGGAAGCCAGAAAGAATGTGTGTGTGTTTTCTCTCTCTCTTTCGGAGGAAGGCCCAAGGTAAGAGATGAATCTAACTCCCCTGCATAAAGGCAGACCAAAACCTCAAACTAATCAAGGCAGGGGAGATTCTGAATTCCACTCACAGTGGCTCACTGCAAAAGTTCTTTTGTATAAATGAATGCTTTGTGACCCAAAGGAAAATATTCCAAGGATATCCAAGCATATTTCAAGAATATTGAACTACTATTATAATTATCAAATTTAAAACACAATGAAGGCAGTAAATAGGAGAAATATTTCAGAAAAATCTCAAAGTCAAATTAGAAACTTAAGCCACACATAAAAATGTAGCCTAAAGCTTCCTTGGGCCTGATTTCAGTTTCAAATTTAAATGAATATGATTTCCATGGCAATGAATAATTGCATACACATTTGACATGTATCTCCTGGAATTTAGAGGGTCCAGAAAGCAGAGACCTACTCTGATCTGGAGTCACCTGTGATAGCAAAACAAAGGCACAAGGCTTATGTGAGAGGAACCTATCCATAAAGAATTTGGGCTGAGATTTTCCCAATGTGTTAAGTGCAGACCTTCTCAGAGTAGCAGTGAAGTTCAGTGAGGCCTAGCTTGGGTCATCTTGCAAAGTGTCTGCCCAAGAAGTTAGCCAGGGCAAGGGACCTCAGTCCTAAGAGGCTCTGCAGTCTTAACCTGAGAAGCAGAAACTGACACGACACCAGCAGTACAGTACAAGTACCGAGTGTGTTACTTACCCTGGGAAGTAGTGCTGGATCAAAAGGCCCCAGACAATCTCCAAAAGTGACCAGTGAAGGAAAATCAGTACTTGGGAAACTGACGGGCAGGAAGCTCTGATGCCGGATGATGACAGCATAAGCCACATAAGCCATTACCTTTTTCTATAATACCTCTTCCACTTCCACAGTGCCCGACATCATGAAACAGCAGTTAGTAAGCACAAAGAGTACAAAGGGTAAATGTTCTCCAAAACGGTCAAGCTCACCCAAAACAAGGAAGATCTGAGAAACTATCGCAGCAAAGAGAAGCCTAAGGAGTAAGGACAGCTAAGCATAACATGGCATCTTAGATAAGATTCCCAAACAGAAAAAGGACATTAGGGAAAAACTAAGAAAATATTAATAAACTACAGACTTTAGTTAATAAAAATGCATCAATGTTGGTTCATTAATTATAACAAATTCACCACAGAAATGTAAAATGTTAATAATAGCGGGAACTGGGCTCAGGGTATATGATGACTGTGTTTATCATCCTAAGTTTTCTGTAAATCTAAAACTGTTTTAAAAAATAATTTTCTTTCAAAAGTAGATGAGGGATCCCAGCACTCTGGGAGGCCCAGGCAGGTGGATTGCCTAAGCTCACAGGTTTGAGACCAGCCTGAACAACAGTGAGACCCTGTCTCTAAAAATAGCCAGGTGTTGTGGCAGATGCCTGTACTCCCAGCTACTTGGGAGGCTGAGGCAAGAGAATCGCTTGAGCCCAAGGGTTGGAGGTTGCTGTGAGCTATGATGCCACAGCACTCTACCCAGGGCAACAAAGTAAGACTCTTTCTCAAAAAAGGAAAAAAGAAAAAAGCTGATGAGGGATACCAGTTAAGAGCACCTTAACTAATTATTCAGATGACTCATATTAGGTATTGGGACCAGATAGGTAGCAACTGAAATAAAGATAGGAAGATAATTTTACACATGATATTCATAATAAAACTAGCTCAAAATACAAGAAGCAGAAATTCATAGACTTCCCCAAGGAAAACATGATAAATGTACAGCAAAGTAGGAAATCTTACCATGTCTTTCTTATAGATAGAAAAGCAGGAAATAGAAATAGTAACCAGGCATCATGGCAGGTGCCCATAGTCCGAGGTACTCAGGAAGCTGAAGCAGGAGAAGCTCTTGAGCACAAGAGTTTGAGCTTCTTGTGAGCTATGATGATACCATGCATTCTACTCAGGGTGACAGAGACTGAGCCTGTGCCTCAAAAACAAATAAATAAATAAATAAATAAACAAACAAACAAATAAATAAATATTTTAAAACATAATCAATGTGATTGATCTAATGAAAATATACAGAATTTTGCATCTAACTATTGGAGACTATTAGCTCTTTTCAAACCTACATTGAGAAGATAGACACCAGGATAGAAATTCTTGACTTCTGAATTCCAAAATAGAGATTAAATCCTTCACCATGCTTATGTACCACACTGGCATCATCATTTATCACTCATGAAACAATGCTAGAAACAATTGAGCAATGTTTTAAGATTTCTTAAGAAAAATATTACCCAAGAACTATAGACTCAGCCAAAAATGTTTACAGAAGAGGAAAACTATGAAACATGTTTTCCTGCATCCAAGCAATCCCAAAGCATGCTTTCTGGTGGAAATAAATCACTCGGGGAACCAAAAGAAAAAGGATTCAACATAAAAACCGTAAGGGAAGATGTTATAACTTAACAAGCAACAGAACTAGGGAAGCAGAGTTTTCAAAGGACTTATTAGTAGACGTTACCAAAGATTCCCTAAAGAGAAACTTCTGAAAAGAAAGAAAAAGGATCTGAAAATAAATATGCAGTTTTTAAATATATGAGGAATTTTAGAGAAAAGGGGAGGAAGGAAGTAAACTGTGGTAAGTTTCTGAACCTGAAAAAGGAAAAAAAACCCCACATCTATTCTCATTGCTGGTAAAGGTCAAAACCTTTTTGTAAAGCATTTTTTAAATCTACAACTTGAAAGTTACTAGAGAAATAATTTCCAGATGACAAATTAAAACAAAGGAAAATAAGGAAGTACAAAAGCATAATAAGGAGAAATGAAAGAGAACCAACTAGTAAACTCTGTGATGCAAAGCCTTATGAAATTAATAGCAAACAAAATAAAGGTTTCTGCTATTTATATGATATATGCCCCAAAAGAAATAACATAGAATTGGAAAATTAACAGAGAAGATAATGACAATCTTGGAAATACTAATTTTCAGAGACGTCTCAAAATAAAAAGTGCTATTGAATGTGTTTTACAATGTCAACTTAAGCATTTAATTTGGTCAAAATTACAATCGTAATGGGAGATCCTAGCAAAATTGTCTTACTTTCATAACAAAAATAGAAAATAATAAATTATGATATCGTGAATTAAATATATCAACCCTAAATTTTATTTTAAAAAATATATAGATCTGTATACCCAGCAAAGAATTTACAAACTTTTTAAGTATGGGGGAATTTGACATATTAATTCTAAATTATAAATGAAATAAATGTGTAAGAATAGCTACAAAAATATTGGCACAGAGGAATAGTATGTGTAAGTTTCTATGCTGTACGTTAAAACATTTAACATGGTAAAAATTAAAAATAAATATTATATTATTAAAAGAATATCAAATTGTGATATATACATTATTAAATTGAAAAGAGTTGAGATCACCAAGATCTCCTCTTTCTTGTCTTTCTTTTTCTTCATAGGAAGATACATCTTCACAACACATATACATATGTAAAAAATTCCATAACTGGTGTAGGAAAATCGACTCTACTGGTGGGAAAACTAAAGGTACATCTCTACTTCTACATTTAAATACATTTTGGTGAGACTGAGTACTCAGTCATGAAAAATAACAGAAGCACAAAACAAACAAAAGAAAATATCAAATGAATGTATAATATCAGGAAGCAAAAGCATTCCTAATCTTGTCCCAAGATTCAGAAAGCATAAATGAAAAAATACAGAATTGTTATGAGAAAAATGAACATTTTTTAGGTATCCAAAGGCATTCACAATATATACAAAAGAAGAAGAGTTAATGTGTTAGCAAAAAATGGCTTTCAAATTAACAATTCATTAGGAAACAAAGTATGCAAAGAAAAAGGTTAAACTTAATAGGAAAATTCTCAATATCACCCATAAACAAAGAAGGGAAAATTAAATGTGAGAAATAAACACATACCCATTTGGCTAAGAATTAAAAGAGTGCGCATGACCGGTATTGATGCAGGCATGGGGAAATTGGCACTCTAATAACCGAAAATTGCCAAGGACATCCAGTTAAGTAGTAACAAAAATTGAACGTACATACTGGTATCAGCAAGTTCACTTCTAGAAATTTATTTTAGGGAAGTAATTAGGCACAAAGAAAGAAGATTCTTATCCCAGCACTTTCTATAAGAAAAAAATTATAAAAACTTGAATGTTTAGCAAGGAAGTATTCTTTTTATTACACTTCAGGCACATAATGGAATATCATGCAGTAATCTAAAAGCTGTGATACATGCATATGTGTGTGCATGGAAAGTAAAAAGTTGTCCAAGACACGTAAAGAGAAAAACCCACAAACAAAAATAGTTTACAATGCAATATGGATGCCAAGATCCAACTGTTGCATGATTGGTAGAAATTTATAGTTACATCTTAAAGGTACAAAAAAGTAACTTTATTTCCTTATAACTGAATTCAGCCTTCTTATGAAACCCTACTTCCATTCAGTAGTAGAAACAAAAATCAATTTCGCACATGCAGGGTAACTTTGAAAATTATTTCAGTTTATTGAAGGTTGACTGTTTCCTCTGGGAAACGTTGCTCACCACTCCTTAATTTCATCTTGGAGACGGCTCACTAAGGGTATCTGGGTACCAGGGAAACTCATTGATATGACAGTGTTGGAACAAGGAGGCTCTGGTTAACAAAAAGGATGCTCCCAAGGGTTCCAGGCATGTTTCGTGTGGTTTCTGAGGTTTGGACTGGACGCCAGCTGCTGCCTAAGTACAGCTGGTCCTGCCTTGCTTTGGGGTGTCTGTAGGATCTACCACTGCTGGCTAGGGTTGCTGACAAGTCCTTAGGCCACGAGTTTCTCCAAATTCCACCTTCCCTATCCATGATAGCCTGTCTCTACCCACTGGGTTTCTTAGCATTTGTGCAATACAACCTGTAATGATAATGTTAATAGGGCATTTTTAAGAGATAAAATCATGACTCTCATCAAAATTAAAATGAATGCATGTCAGAGTCTTTATTTAGTTCATGAATTAATGAAGAAACCAGTAAGATGTTATAATCCAGTTCAAAGGAGAATTCATAGTTCAGGACTGTTTTCTTCCCATCAATATTAAGCCAAAACAGGTCATCAGCCACCAGGAGGCTCCAAACCACAGTTGGGAGGAGACAGCGTTTAAGCCCACACTGACAGCCTAGGCCATGTCTGCAGGCTCACTGCCTGGACGGGCTGCCTTCACCATAGCATTGACCTTTGAACAATGTGACCCTACATAACGTAATTAAATTTGTTGAATTTCACTTAATTGTATTCCTGGTGGGTTTTGCTGTATTCGATTGAATATACTTTGTTTCTCCTAAATCTAAACTTGTCAGTATAGATGGTGCAAACATCTGGCTGCTTCTTTCCTGTACGATAGTGTTTACGGAGAATTTACATGTTGAAATTATTTGTTATAAATCAATTCCTTTTATATGCTTTCCATTGTATTGGAATCGGTTCTATTGATTTTTTCGAAGATATGAACTAGGTATGCTGCATTATCTATGAATCTCATTTCAGGATTAATAATATTTTAAACAAAAAAAAATTAATAAAGGAAGCAGCGCCTGTAGCTCAAAAGAGTGGGGTGCCAGCCCTATAATGCCAGAGGTGGTGGATTCAAATACAGCCCCGGCCAAAAACTGCCCCCCCCAAAATTAATTAATTAATTAATTAATTAATAAAGGTAGGCAAAAGCCATTGCATTATACCATCCTGCTTCTTAGAACCCTTGCTCCGGTCACTGAGAAGAGAAAATATCTCTAATAGAGTCAATGACATTGAGCTTTGGTTAGGTTTACCTTCACCACAATGGTGAGTCTGGAAACCCTTCCTCATAAATGGCCTGGGTGGAGCCAATGCCTCATTAATATAGATAACACTCAAAGTCTATGACATCACTTCTGCTCCAGTGTACTTGTATAAATTAATGCAGGGGACAATTGGGGGTACTCCTTAACGATTATTATTTTCCAAAAACTCAAATCTACTCACTTAATTTATCCATGTAATTCTATGTGGATAAACCAAAACAAATAAAGTCAGACATACTAAAACCATCAGTTGCAGACAACATGATTGTCAACCTGAAAAACTTAGGTGTAGTGGAAATTTGCTCTTTCACTGCCCACTATCCTTTCCCTGTTCCTGAAAACACTCCCAAAAGTACCTTCTGGGCACAGACTGTAGTCTGTATGCCTGCCCTGCCTTGTCCTCCTCTGGTTCAGGCATTGAGATGTGACCTAAGATAGGTCTTAATGGAATCTCAAGCTTCAGCAGAAAGTCAGTGACCAAAAATTGTTAGAATCCATCCATTTCAGCAGAGGCATTTTCACCAGACTGTTTCTGCTAGAAGAGAATTTTTGTAATTCCTGTTTTGTGATTCCTGCTCAGTTTGGGCTTAATTCCAAGATTAATTTCGTAATCTTCTAATTAATTCCGTGAACTCTAGATTTTCTTTTAATTCATTTCTTCTTTGTTCCAGTTAACCAGGGTAAGATTTTACTAGTGCAACAACAACAACAACAAAACTCTAGCTGATTCCTCGAGGTGAAAAATTTTAAAGTTTGTTTAAAACAATGAGAATGCTTAGAAGTATGGCCAATTTCAAATAAACACACAAAAATTAATATGAATATTTTTAGGTAGCAGGAATAATCAGTTAAAGAATATAAGGGGGAAACTATCCCACTCAAATTATCAACCACAATATAAAATATATAGATTTAAGTATTCACAAAACAGGAACAATATGAAAAAAAAAAAAACAAACAAAACTAAAATGTAACTGAAAGTCCCAAAAGTTGTGAATAAAGTGAGAAACATCGTAAATACTTGGATGTCAATTCTTTTCAAATTATTCTATTCTGAAAACAATTCCCACAAACATTCCTTTCTTTCTCAGAACGTCATAAGTGGTATATAGAGAGGCAAAAACGTACTTTACACTTCTTACAAAGGATAAATTCCAGATGATTTAACATTTCTTTTGTATAAAATAAAGCCATTAGAAACTAGAAAGAATAGTTTATCTTTTCTTTTGTTATCTCATATATTGAGATAACAAAATTCTAAACAAGCTGTCAAACCTGGAGGCCTCAAAGTAAAAGATGGGTGTGGTAAAACCTATACCTTTTGAAATTTTGTAAGTAAAACATATATAAATGAATAAACAAATAAGGTTGATCAGTTCGTTAAAGGGAAAAATGATAACCTTTAGAGCACATACTTAAAAGTATTGATATACACGAAGATTTTACATTAGTTAAGACATAAAAATATTTGCCTAAAACTTAATTTGTCTTCCAATGTATGCCAAAATAATCCCCCTTTCATGTTCTTATCAAAATAATTTTCTGTTCCTCTTTGCCCAATGTTCCAATCCTCCAGCTACTCCTAAGCATTTTTATCATATTCTCTAGAACAGAGCTTCTCAGATTCTAATGTGCTATGACCATGGAGATTTTATTAAAATATATGTTCTAATTCAGCAGCCTGGGGTAGGGCCTGAGATGCTGCATTTCTTAAAAGCTCCTAAAAGCTGCTGGACTCGACTTTATGTATTTTGTTGTTTTTTGTTTTGCTTTGGGAGAGGGGTTGAGACAGAGTCTCACTCTGTTCCCTGGGCTGGAGTGCCATGGTGTCATCATAGCTCACTGCAACCTCTTGCCTCAGCTTCCCTAATAGCTGGGACTACAGGTGCCTGCCTCCACACCCAGCTAATTTTTCAATTTTTTTTTAGAGATGGAGTCTTGCTAGTCTCTAACTCCTGGCCACTAGGGATCCTCCTGCCTTAGCCTCCCAAAGCGTTAGGATTACAGGTGTGAGCCACCATGCCTGGCAGCTTCATGTGCATAGAACTACTTACTTATATTAAACTTAAGTAAGTACCTTAGGAATGGGGGTAGGGACATGATCATCGGTATCCTCATTTCCCAGGGCTGCTTTGGGCCTGACTTTTAGGTAGTTTTTCCTACTATAAACTTTTAATACTTCCTGGGTGCTATCATCCACTGGCTTCCAGGATATTATTATTCACTTGATTCAATGAAGTCTCTTGGTCCTGACCCATAGGCTTCCATTCCACCTTATACCCAATAGCCATCCTAACAGGACCTTTCATCGCTCACATGGACTTCCTGGTCATCACTCTGGACACCTAGGCTCTTGGTCTTTTCCCTTTGTGGACCTAGTTTTTCTCTCTTCCTAAACCACCAACTTCCCTCGCATCTTGGAATCCGGAAAGGTTCCACTTTCCAAATGCCATTATTTGGATATTCTACTTTCTTGAATCAGACCATAATTTCCTATCATTCTAATTTGGTGTCTGAATTTCCCCCAAGGGCTGGTTTTATGGACATAAAATTCTGTGCAGTCAGTTGCATAGAGCGCCACACTTGCTTTTATGCTCTGCTGTTGGCATCCTGAAATTCTTAATTTTTGAAGAATGGGTTCCACATATTCATTTTTACTGGGTCCCACAAAATGTTGTGGTTGGCCCTGCTTCTCCTATGATGTAAATTATTTAATCTTTATTTATTTTAAATACAGAAATATATACTCATTTTAACAAGCTTTAACAATATAGAAATGCATAATGTATAAAGTCAAATGTTCCCCCACCAATTCTGTTTTCTAAAGGTCAACACCATCGATGTGTTCTGTATCTTTTTGCCTTATCAGTCAGGATAGAGCACATGTGCTTGCAGACATATAGTGTTAATATACTTAATTATTAAGTGATTAATATCAAATATATTTTCTATAATGTATATTCTAGACATCTTATTGTACATGTACCTTTAGAGCTACATTATTCTTTTTAACTAGTAAGCAGTATATTTCATTGCATGGATCAATCAACATTTACTTGAACCCCTTGGGGTGTGTTAGGGTCAGACAGAGAAGTAGAGTAGTACCTGAGATAATTTTGGACCTCCACGATGGACGAGGAAGGAAAAGCAAGAAAAACCAACTCTATCCAGACATGATACATATTTTCATTTCCAGGGAAATGCCTCTATTATTATGGTGAGTGTAGAATTTGCCTTAATATCTTAAAGAAAATCCAGCAGGTCTACACTATACAGAGCCCACACTCAGTCCTGTGCTTCAGAGCTATACACTTGCAGAAGAAACCCACACCAACCAACTACAACCATCTACCTTGACCCTCTTAAATATAAAGGAAGGACTAAGATCATCAGGCATTAACGGAAATCAAAAAATGTGGAAAAGGAATAGGATAAACAAATATAACTGACCAGAGAGAAAACAGAAATAATGCAAAAAAAAAAAAAAGAAAAGAAAAGAAAAGAAAAAAAAGATTACCATTACCCTATATCTGATGTTAGTTTTTATTTTTGTCTTATCCAAACTTTCTTTTTATTGGCCCCCTTTACTTTCATTAGCCTCTTCCTGCCTTCATTCCTTATTTAATTTAGAATCTTTATAGTTGCCTATTTTTAAGTAACAAACTCTCCCAAAATTAATGACATGAAACATCACCCATTCAATTATGTTCACGGTTCTGTGCATTGGGACTTCAGGAAAGGCATAGCAAAGATGGCTTTGTTCAGTTCTGCTCTCTCTGCCTCAGCTACATAGGTGACTAGAAAAACCAGAAAGAACTGAGCCTATTCAAAATAGGGCCTCATCTGAAAATGTTGCTATATCACCACTTCTGTCACTTCTCCCAAATGTGGGAAGGGGGCTCCCCACATCAACCACATCCCCAATTCTCTAGACACCAACAGGGTGTCACAATTCAGTTCAATTATGACAATAACTACCTACAGTTAGCACAAGTTCCATAGACTAAGGGCTCAGTCCCATAAGACTGGCCTAGTTTGGATGCCAATCACAAGTCCAGGTCGCCTGACCAATAGGTTACAAAGTTAAGGGGTTTCCACAAACCCCTTGTAAGGCTTGATAATTTCTGATAATGACTCAGAGAACTCAGGAAAACAGTTTATTAATTATTACTGGGTTATTATAAAGGACACAGGTCAGGAACAACTAAATGAAAGAGATGCATAGAGAGGGTACAGGGAGGAGCATCCATGCCCTCTCTGACTGTGCCATCCTTCCAGCACCTTAGTGTACTCACCAACCCAGAAGCTCTCTGGACCCCAGCATTGAGGGGTTTTCATGGAAGCTTTATTTTAGAATATATGTACGGTTGATTAAATCATTGACCATTGGTGACCGAACTCAATCTCTAACCATTCGTTTTCCTGGAAGACAATAGGTGGGGTTGAAAGTTACAACCCTCCAATAATGTTACTTCCTCGGCAACCAGCCCTTATCCTAAATCTCTCTAGGAGCCCACCAAGAGTTACCTTATTAGTATAAACTCAGGTAGAGTTGAGAGGGGGTTGTTAAGAATAACGCTGAGACATTCCTCTCACCCCTATCACACAGGAAATTCCAAGGTTTGTAGAAGCCTTTATGCCAGGAACTGTGGATGAAGATCAAATATATATTTTCTGCTGTTATTATGGTATCAGGATACTAGTGGGGTTCCTTGTTTTTCCCCATGATGTCTGTTGCACCTGGGATGGTTTCTTCACTTCCTTGCCTGACTGTGGTACTCCTTCATGGGGCTTCTACATCCTACCAAGTAACCTGGATATCTTCCATTGTGGCTCAGAGCTGAGCCCATAACTGATACAGCATCATTTTCATCAAATTCTATTGGCCAAAGCAATCACAGACCAGCTCAGATTCAAGCATCTACTCTACTTCCATATGAGAATGGCCTGTTGCCTGTAATCTCAGCACTCTGGGAGGCCAAGGAAGGTGGATTGCCTGAGCTCACAGGTTCGAGATCAGCCTGAGCAAGAGCAAGACCCCGTTTCTAAAAAATATCCGGGCATTGTGGCGGGTTCTTGTAGTCCCAGCTACTCAGGAGGCTGAGAAAAGAGAATCGCTTAAGCCCTAGAGTTTGAGGTTACTGTGAGCTATGATGCCATAGCACTCTACTGAGGGTGACAAAGTGAGACTCTGTCTCAAAAAAAAAATAAAAAGAGGGAGAGAGAGAATGGCCTGTGCACATAGGAACAGAAAGAACTGATGGCCCCCCTCACTGAAACAAGTCCCCACAGAGTCCAAATTTAGCATATCAGCTACCCTCTTGTGCCTTTCATCAACATTTGCATTTCTGTCTTTTTCTGTCATTTTTTGGTATCAATAAATTATCTGCCTTCTTTAGCCTACTCTGAAATGCTCTATATTTTTGAGAAAAAGAAAACAACCAGGAAACTGTTATATTTTTCTTTTGATAATTACTCACAATAATGAAACTAAACAAAGCAATTCAGCTCTCCCTAACCATCCTATAAGGTGTTTCTAGTTAAATTGCTTATTGTCTCTTTCACAACTGTCTTCTATTATCCTTACTCCCTTAAATCTCAGTCTCTACAAAGTATCTCATCTATTAATTTTTATAATTTATTTTTTTTAGAGCTGGAGACTCATTCTGTCATCCAGACATGGTTATAGCTCACCACACCCTCAAAATCCTAGGCACAAGGCATCCTTCTATCTCTGCCTCTGGAGTACCTGAGACTACATGCACAAGCCACCACACCTGGCTAATTTTTTCTTTCTTTTTTTTTTTTTAATGTGGTGTCTTGCTGTGCTGTCCAGGCTGATCTCAAACATTAGGGCTTAAGCTGTCCCCCTGCCTCTGCCCCCAAAGTTGCTAGGATTACAGGTGTAAGCCACTGCACCTGGTCCATAATTAACAGGAAAGATATACACTATAAGTCAGAAGCTTCTTCAACTTTATATCACAAACTCTACACGCCTATTTGCATCTATAGCTATTCTGGTTTCCACAAGGGAAAGAAGGACTCTTCTGATCACTTCTATCATCAATTGCTTCTTCTCACTATCATAGATAGATACATACATACATGGATGGCTGGGTGGGTGGAGAGATGAAAGGTAGATATACAATCTACAACCATTGGTTGCTTTACTTACGACCATATTTCTTTTATTCCCTTTGATGTTAATCTTCTTAAAACACTTTGTTTACTGTTTTCATTTTTCCACCTTTGATCTAAATCACAACTCAATTCAATCTAGATTCTTTTTATTTTTTTGCAGTTTTTGGCCAGGGCCAGGTTTGAACCCACCACCTCCAATATTTGGGGCCGGCGCCCTACTCCTTTGAGCCACAGGCGCTGCCCTCAATCTAGATTCTTTCCCCATCATTTCACTGAAACTTTTCTTAGCAATGACATCTTTGTAAATAAATGCAGGAGCTATATTTTTTCTTATATAAAGTCTTGGGAGCACTTGACATAATGAGATGCATCTTACCAACTTTCTCTCTTCCCTTTGCTTGGCCTTTCACATCTTTGATAAGCTCTTTTCTGGCCATAAATAGGAGCATGTAACCAGGTGTGTTGGCTTTCTCTTTTCTCCTCCCTTGGCATGCTTTCTGTGAGAAATCCAAACATCCTCATTTCCAGTGCCATCTCTGTGCCAGTGACAAGTTCTTATCTGTAACCTCTCCTTTCTTCTAAAACAGACTGATACCTGCAACTCCTATACGTGCACTTTCATATGGAATCTTTTTTCTTGGATGTCCCAGAAATAGATACCATCAAAAACATTTACAAATGAACTTACATTCTTCCCTACCCTCATCGCAAATCTGTTCCTTCTCTCAATTTTCCCATCTTGGTAAACGGCACTACTACCCATGTAAATGCTTAAGCCAGCAGCAAGAAATGTTTCTTATTATTTCATTTTTCCTTATAACCCACATCCCATCAATCATTGTATCTTGGTTGATTTTACCTCTTAAATATATCTAAAATATGCTCACTTCTTTCCATGTATTACCACCAGCATCCTACTGCAAGCCAACTTCATTTTTCACTTCAGATGTATTAACAGTCTGCTATTGTTCCCCTTCTGTTCACTCATGTTCAGTCGAAACCATTATCCAACTAGCAAATTTGAAAATATCTACCTCCTCATTTCCCTCCCTATCTCGAAACTCTTAAGTGGCTCCTTGCCCTCAAGAATAAAGAAAAAACACCTTGGCATTAATTATAGTGTTCAGCCTGACACAGTTCCCAATAAGTTCCTCAACTATAGCCCCTGTTTTTCTTTAAGGATCTTTTAGAAATTTTACACATGACATCCCATCAGCTTTTCTACATCCCCTTTTCACCTAAATAGCTTCTACACAGTCCTCAGCCTGAAAGTCAGAATTTACTTTCTCAGTGAAGCCTTGTGCATAACCCCTGCCCCATTCTCAGGCAAGGTTATCTATCTCGCTTGGAATAATCACTTTTTCAAAGAGTGTCCTCCTTTCTAGGCTGTAAGCTCTGTGAGGATAGGGACCATACCTTTCTTGTTCACCATTCTCTGGGGCATACCAGATGTGAGGGCCATCTGGCTCAGATTATCTGTCGCCCCATTGATTGCCAGGGTTGATTTGGCTAATCTAGTGGGCTCGGTGTGTGGCCTCTTCCTCCTTCACCACCCTATGTTCATCTTTCCTGAAGCTGCCTATTCGGTCTGAAGAGGATGACCAGAATTCCCCACTGGGGGACCGTTGTGTAGTCAAGGATATATTAATAGCTAAACTTCCCAGCTAGAACCTCAAAACAAGCTCTCAAATACATGGCATATGTCTGACATAATATATGCTTAATAAATGCTTTACCAGGAACTACAAAAATATTTAAAAGAAGTTTAGAAAAGGAAAGGTGAGGGGCTGGGCAAGATGGATGGATTCCTAGAACTCTGGGAGGCCAAGGTAGATAGATTCCTTGAGCTCACAAGTTCAAGACCAGCCTGAGCAAAAGCAAGACCCCAGCTCTAAAAGTAGCCGGGTGTTGTGGTTAGCAACTGTAGTCCTAGCTACTCAGGAGGCTCTAAGGCAAGAGAATTGCTTGAGCCCAAGAGTTGGAGGTTGCTGTGAGCTATGATGCCATAGCACTCTACTGAGGGCATCAAAATGAGACTCTGCGCCCCTAAAGGCTAGGCACCCATATCTCAATGGTTAGAGTGCCAGCCCCATGTACTGGGGCTGTTGGGTTCAAACCCAGACCAGGCCTGCTAAACAAAAAGAAATAAAATAAAAAGAAAGAATAGGAAGGGTAAATTATAGTCCTATTTTGGAAAGGAAAAATCAAATAGAGATCTATTACATGATACTACATATAATGAATATGTAAATAGAAATGCACTTAACTGTGATTAACAAAATCCTGAAAAATGCATTTCTTATATCAGGAAGACTCTTAATGTAGGAAATCCAGAGGCTGCACAGCAGTTGCAAGATGGTTGATTCACTATGTCTATTTTATAGAAAGAAAGGGAAGGGCAAAGAGCAAAATGGGTATGTTATCTGTGTCAGGTCACTTTTAAAGAAGGTTTGAAAAAATTCACCTAGCACCTTCCCCCTTTCTCCATGATCTGAACTGTGAAATAGGACCACCCTTCACTGTGAGGGAGGATTGATCTGTTGGCAAAAGAGATGAGAAAACAGATATTGGGCAGACAATTATCAGTCTTTACCTCAAATATGGCTCCAACATGTAATGAGGGGCTCTACCAGAGCCTGGAAACCACGAATGATGTTTTATTTTATTTGGAAGGCATTTTATTATTTTCCTTTTCTCCACTTTACATTTTCCTAAATGAAACAGCTGTTATACTTGTAATCAGCTAAAATAGTATACATAAGAGTACCCCAAAATTATCATAGTAGAGTTATAACCTAATTAGGAAGGACTTGTCCTACCAAATATCAAAAGACATTTTAAAGTTCCTAGAAACAAAAAGTGAACAATAATAATAGAGAATTGATTATGAGAACCAATTAAAGCTTCCAGAGACATATCTACATACATGTGGGAATTCACTATAAGGCAAAGTTTAAGAATGTTTTATTTAATAAATGATGTTAAGACAAACATATATTGGATAGAAAATGTTAGGTCAATACCATAAAAATATTCTAGATTGACAAATATCTAAGGTATAACAATCAGAGCTACAAAATTTTAGAAAAGTAAAGAATTTGTGAATTATAGGTAAGAGGCTTAAATAATACCAATCCTTCCAAAGAAAACACCAAAATCCAACCAAAGTAAAAAAAAAAGGAAGCCATGAAGAAAAGATGGATAAGCATACCTAAATAAAAACTAAAGACACAGAAAGGCATATCATTTGAGAAAATATTAGTAATGGATATTTTAATAGACAAAAGGTTGATTTCCCCTAATACAAAAATAGCTCTAATACTTAATGAGGAAAAGAAAAAAATGTGATAGGAAACACAAGTCGGGAGCCAAAGAGACAGGACAGGATTAGAAATACAAATTTAAGAGTTGTCAGCTTACAGACTATTTTCAAAATCATGAAACTAGATGAAAACACCTCATTAAAAAAAAATTAAAAAAGACAGGGAAAGAAAAGAGTCAGCATAGGACTGGAGGATTCCAGCAGAGGAAACTATTCAAGGTATTAGACCACCCCAGAAATGACAATATGAAATTTCTGAGAGAGAGTCATAAATGGTGCCTCTTGAGGTTGCTGCTGGTGTGAAACTTAAAGGGAAATGAGGAACATGGTATTGGAAACTGGAGCAAAGGGGAATCCTTTAAAAGCAGTGGAAGAGAGTTGAGTAATGCAGACGCCTACGGTAACATGGAAAGTAGAAAATGTACCTATCTATAAACTGAGTGGTGTAGCGAAGGAGATTGCCAGATGGAGTGTTGAAGGATTCTTTTGGTCTTCTTTTTGCCATTTATAGTAAAATGCAAGAGTAGATAGACGCGCTAAAGAAAGTACTGCTAAATATAAAAGATGCCAGAATTGTTTGGTTTGAAAACTGTCCACTTCTAACAATGGAAAATGATGCTCAGTTTAAAAAAAAAAAGAAACAAACAAAGAAAGAAACAAAGAAAACCAGCTTCAGGTAAAGTACACATTGATGGCACTGTCAAGAAAACTAAACATGAAGCCAGGTTGGTGACTGTAAAATATTTTGTGCAGATCTCAGAAAGGTCTGAATTGATCCCTCCGAGAGTCATCCAACATTAGGGCTCCTAAGAAAAACTAAAAGATGTCTGTCAGCAGCTTTAGCAAGAGGCAAAGGCAGAAAAGTGTTATTTCAAAGAGACCTGTTGTTTAGTGTTGGCACTTTTGATTAGTGAAGTAAATCCCAATAAAATTCATAAAAAACAAAGTTTTTAGAAAAATATATTGTCAGAATCATTGCCAGCTTGAACTGAAGTAGACATAGCACAAACAACAAGAAGCTTTGGGGGGTCTGGGGTGTTTATTTTGTTGAAACAAGAGTCTCACTCTGTTGCCTGAGCTGGGGTGCGGTGGTACATAAGAGCTCGCTGAAACCTCCAGCTCCTGGGCCCAAGCGATTCTCCTTCCTCGGCCTCTCCAAGAGCTTAGGATCACAGGTGTGAGCTACCACACCTGGCAGAAAAGAAACTGTTGGATTACCTGCTTTAGGCAGAATGACAAAGATCCCCCTTGACCAAGCTCTACTTTGGTCAGACTCCTCTGAGTCTTAATCTCAATGAGGCCTCATCTTCTGCCAGTAGACACTATAGCCTCTCAGCAGAAAAGATTTCAATTATCATCACCACAAGCACTAGGAGACTTGCACAAACATTAGCATTGTTTCAAACAGCTCAAGACCATGTCCCTAGGATGTCAACTCTAGTTCCCTTAAATGACTTTAGTTCCTATCTGAGGAACTAAAGAATTTTCTATTTGTTTCAGCCAAAATCTGAAGCTAGGGCCCTGTCTCCCAGTCACAGTGGAAGGGTAGGAGTCCAACTTTGATAGCTATCATCTAGAAAAAAATAAAACCCAGGAAGTTAGAAAGATGGGTAAGGGGCTGAGCATGGCCAGGCAATATTTGGCAAAATGGTGGAGCAGAAGAACTGCCAAATCTGTGAGTGACTGAATTGTGTCAGGGTGACTAATAAGAGACCACACTGAACATCCAGAGTGAAAGACATCATGAGACACAAAGGTCCCAGAGAAAATGTTGGGCACACAGATCTAAGAGAAAGGGAATCAGGCACTCAGATTCAGACCACACTGCTAGGATGCTCAGTCTCCAATGAGATCTCATGAGCTATCCTCATAACCATGACCCTTGTCTGGAGTAGGACTGGAGTATGTGTGCTGGTAGCAGGAGAAGTCTAAAAGTTGGAGCTGCCAGAGAAAGAGGAGCTGTCAAAGGAGATTTGAAGAGCAACCTTCTTTGTAATGAGATACTCTATGTGTAGCTCAGAATAGTGGCCACCGTGGAAGGCACTGGCCCTTTCAGAGCGAGATCTGAGGTAGGGTGAAGTGCAAACCACACTAAGAGAGAGTGAGACAGAAAGTCAGGGACAGAGACAGAGAGAGGAAAGAAAGAACCCTACATCAAAAAAGCTTTCTCTGGGTCACACAGAGACTCCCTGCCATCTCTGACATTTCCTCTACCTTATCCTTCCACAAAGATCTGGGCCAACACCTGTGAATTGCTCGTATTATACAATGATAAATAATCAGTAAAGAATCAACAGAGAATCTCTCCAGAAGTGCTGCAAGAATAAAAATACATGATCAACAAAAAGCAGGTGATGGGCACACAGCAGAATAATGTTCCTGGTGAGCAGAAGAAAATCATGCCATATAGTTCTCTGTGGGTTCAAAGAAACGGACGATACTTTTATGAATTGGGAACCTATGGCAGAAACACAAGGCTCATGGAATAAATTAAAAGACACCAAGAGATGAATAAAAATGGGTTGACAGTGCTTAGGAAAGAGGAGGAGGGAAAAAAATTAAAACATTACAGAAATGAAGTTCATATTAATAACAATGAAAGAGGAAAAATACAGATGAAAGCAACATAGCAAAAGAAAGACACATACACACCTTTTTTTAAAGAGAAATTTTAGGTTCACAGCAAAATTGAGGAAAAAGAACTGAGTTCCCATATCTCACTTTTCCACCCCACATAGGCACAGACTCCCCAGTTATCAACATCCCACACCAGAGAGGTACATTCGTTACAAGTGATGAACCAACATTGACACCTAAAGTCTATAGTTAGCTATGGTTCCTTCTCAATGTTGTATATTCTATGGGTTTGGACAAATGTATAATGAATGACATGTACATACCATACAGGGTCACACAGAATAGTGTCATTGCCCTAAAAATTCTCTGTGCTCAGCCAGTTCATCTCTATCAGCCTGCTAACCCCTGGCAAACCTGATCTTTTTACCACATCCATAGTTTTGTCTTTTCCAGAATATCATATGATTGGAATTATACAGTATGTAAACTTTTCAGTTTGACTTCTTTTGCTTAGTAATCTGCATTTAATGTTTTCCATGTCTTTATAATGGCTTGATAACTCACTCCTTTTGAATGCTAAATAATATTCCATGGTCTGGATATACCACACTTTAGTTTTGGCAATTATGAATAAAGCTGCTATAATTTATTTATGTCTGTACAGATTTTTGTATAATTTTCAAAAGATTCAGGTAAATACCAAGGAGTATAATTAGAGTATGTTTAGTTTTATAAGAAATTGCTAAACTGTCTTCCGAAGTGGCTGTATCATTTTTACATTCTCTCCAACAATGAATGAGAGTTCTGATTGCTCCACATCCTTGGAACTATTTGGTGTGGTATTTTGTAATTTTGTCATTGCCTATTAGCTATAGTTACATTAGTTTCTTAGTTTTAGGAGTTCTGTTAGTTCTTTCAGATATTTTACACAAAGACAATCATGTTATTAGCAAACATATAGAAAGTGCTGAAAAAAGTACATCTATTTTAAGGATAAAACTGTATTAAAATTGTAATAATCAATATATACTGATAATGTTTGTTATCTCATGTATAGTATCTTATATCTCTTATAATTGCAGAAGTCAAATGTTACATGGGTATTATAATTTTAACATTTTTGTACTTCCTTAAAATGTGTATACCTTTTTGGCATCCCCTATAGTTTTATTTCTTCCCTCCCAAACTGTACACATTTATTTTCTTTTAAATTATATTTTATTAGCTAAGATTTCCAGCATGATGTTAAAAATAAACAGCAAGAGATGATCTGTTTGCCTTATTCCTGTTTTAGTGGGAAAGCTGCTAGTTTCTCAACATTAAGTATGATGTTAGCTGTAAGGTTTTCTTGGATATTCCTTATCAAGCTAAGAAAATCCCCCCTCTATCTCTAGTTTTCTAAGAGGCTTTATCATGAAAGGCTGGATTTTGTCAAATTTTTCATTTATTGATATAATCATGTGATTTTCCTTTATCCTCCTGATGTGATGGATTACACTAATTGATTTTTAAATCCTAAACCATCTTTGCATGTCTGGAATAAAATCCACTTTGCAGTGTTTTATACATTGTTCAAGTCAATTTGCTAATAATTTGTTGAGGTTTTTTTCATCAATATTGAAGACGTGGGGGTTTTAGTACAGGGTATTGCTGGCCTCATATAATAAGGTAGGAAGTATTCCCTCTGTTTATATCTTTTGGAAGATATTTTAGAGAATTGGTATAATTTCTTCCTTAAAGTTTTGGTAGAATTCACCAATAAACCCATGTGGGCCTGGTCCTTTATATTTTAGAAGATTATTAATTATTAGTTCAATGTCTTTAATGGATATAGGACTACTCATATTGTCTATTTCTTCTTGGGCATACACAGAACAGAACAATAGATACCCACCAGTGTGAAAATACTTAAAGTTCACAGCTCTTATAAAACAATAGCATGAGAGAGAAAACAAAACAAGGTATCATCCAATGCAATGAACAGAAGAGTATCTCACATATAAATACTAACAGGACATGAACAGTTTTAATGACCCACTTAAATGACAGATTAGCTAAGTGGATGGAAAAAAACCCATAATCTTAATATAGACTATCTTCAAGAAACCCATCTAACACACAAGAACTCACAAAGACTCAAGATAAAGGGATGGGAAGAAATATTCCACATAAATGGCAAACAAAAGAAAGCAGGTGTAGACATTCTCAGATTAAAAGGATATTACAACCACAATGGTAAAAATAAAAGTGGGGGGAGCAATTCGACAAGAAGACATAACAATCCTAAATATATACGAACTTTACAGAGCAGCTCCCAGATTTATAAAACAAATTCTACTTGATGTAGAAAATACGTAAACAGTGGCGTCTTAATTGTAGAGACTTCAACTCCAGCTGAGAGAACCGTACAGATCATTAAAGAAAGAAAAGTCAAAAAAGAAACACTGGACTTAAAAAGGAGTCTAAAAAAACTGTATCTAACAGGCATTTAAAGAACATTTTACTCCAAAACTACTGAATATACATTCTTCTCATCAGCACATTTTTCTAAAATTGATCATGTCTTAGGCCACAGAACAAGTCTCTGCAAATTCAAAAAAATTAAAATCATACCATGTATACTTTTAGACCACAGTGGAATAAAGACAGAAATCAATCCCAAGAGAAACTCTCAAATCCACACAAAGTCATGGTAATTAAACAACCTGCTGCTGCCGAACGGTCCTAAGGTCAATGATGAAATTAAGATGGAAATGAAAACATTCCTCAAGCCGAATGACTTAGGAGACACAAGTATCCAAAATCTAGCAGGAGTGTCCAGGCTGTAGGCTGCATGCAGATTATTTGAGGACTGTTTTGCTTATCTGTGGTGTCAGATAACATAAAAAGTATGCAAAGACCTTTTTCTTTTCTTTCTTTCTTTCTTTTTTTTTATTTTTTGCTCATCAGATTTCATTAGTGTTTGTGTATCTAATGTCTGGCCCAAGACAACTCTTTTTCTTCCAATGTGTAGCAGAAAAGAAAAAAGGCTGGACACCTCTGAATGGAATATAGTAAAATAATGCTTAGGGAAAAGTTCATAGCCTTAAGTGTCTACATTTAAAAGACAGAAAGTTCACAAGTAACAAGCCAACACCATATCTCAAAGAAATAGAAAAAGAAAAACAAAGCAAACCCAAAAGCCAGCAGAAAAAGATAACCAAACAAGATGAAAACCAAAAAAATAAATAAATAAATAAATAAATAAATAAATAAATAAATAAACAAAATCAAAATACCATTGGCCAGATTAAACAGAAATAGAACAAAAAGGGCTCAAATAAGGTCAGTGTGAAATTAAAAAGCCATTACAATAGATACCATAGAAATACAGAATATTACTCAGAGAATACTACAAAAAATCTCTATAACCTAGGCAACCTATTCAAACTAGAAGAAAAGGATAAATTCCTGGAAACACACAACCCCCCAAACCTGAATCAAGAACAAATGAAAATCCTAAACAGACCAATAATGATCAGTAAGGTTGAAGCAATAACAAAAAATCTCTCAACAAATAATAAATCCCTGTACCAGATGGATTTACAGCCAAATTTTACCAGATCTGCAGAAAAGAACTGGTATCTTTCCTACAGAAATTATTCCATAACATGGAGAAAAAGGGAATCCTCCCTAAATCATTCTACAATGCCAGCATCACCTTGCTACCAGAAACGGACACAACAACAACAACAAAAAAGAAAACTACACACCAATATTCCCTATGAACATAGATGTAACAATTCTCAACAAAATATTACCAGGCCAGATTCAATAGCATATCAAAAAGATAATTCACCATGATCAAGGGAGTTTCATCCCAGAGATGCAAGGATGGTGTAACAGACACAAGTCAATAAATATGATTTACCACATATACAGGAAAAAAAATGTGATCATCTCAATAGATGCAGAAAAAGCATTCAGTAAAATCAGCACGCTTTCATGATAGAAACAGTCAACAAAGTAGGCATAGAAGGAATGAACATACCTTAGAATTATAAAAGCCACATATGACAAATACATGATCTGTATCATACTGCACAGGGAAAAGCTGAAAGCTTCCCTTCTAAATAGTAGAACAAGATAATGGTGCCCACTGTCAACCATGTCTATTCAACATAATACCAGGATTCTTAGCCAGAGCAATCAGGCAACTAAAAAAATAAGGAGTACCCAAACTGGCAAAGAGGAGGTTGAACTATCCTTGTTTGCTGACAATATGATATTGTACCTAGAAAACCTTGGAAATATACAACTGCTCTAAGACCACCAAAAGACTCCAGAATTGATAAATTCAGCAAAGTCTCAGGTTATAAAATCAATGTAGCAAATATTATAGCAAATCAGTAACATCTATATACTAATAATAGTCAAATCAAGGACTCAATATCATTTTAAATAGCTACAAAGAAAGTAAAGTACCTAAGGATATGCTTAACCAAGGAAGTGAAAGATCTCTACAAGAAGAACTACAAAACACTGATGAAAGAAATAGGAGATGACATAAATGCAAAAACATTCCCTCTTCATTCAACGTCATTAAACTGTTCATACTGCCCAAAGTGATTTACAGATGTAACACAATCTCCATAAAAATATTTCACACATCTAGAAAAAATAATTTTAAGCTTCATCTGGAAATCCAAAAGAGCCCCCACAGCCAAAGCAACCTTAAGCAAAAAGAACAAATCTGGAGGCATTACATTACCTGACTTCAAATATACTACAAGACTATAGTAACCAAAACAGCATGGCACTGGCATAAAAGTAGAGAAGTAAACCAAGGAAACAGAATAAAGAACACAAAATAAAACCATATAGATATTCCCAATTGATTTTTGACAAAACAGACAACAACATATATAGGCATATATAGGAGAAAAGAAACCCTATACAATAAATGGTGCTGGGAAAACTGGATAGCCACATGCAGAATAATGAAGCTCACCATATACAAAATTTAATTCAGGATGGGTGAAAGACTTAAACGTAAGCCATTAAGTCATAAAAATTCTAGAACAAAACATAGGAAAAATTCTTCTAGCCATTGGTCTAGGGAAAGAATTTATGACTAAAATACCAAGGGGAACCATAACATAAACAAAAGCAAATGGGACTTAATTTAAAAGTTTCTACATAGCAAAGGAAATAATCAACAGAGTGAATGGACAGAACAGGAGAAAACATTTGTAAACTATGTATTCAACATCTCTAATCATCAGGAAAATGCACATTACAGAAATGAGATACCACTTTACCCTTGTCAAAATGGCCATTTTTACTAAAATATCAAAAATAATAGATGCTACAGTGGATGCAGAGAGGAGGAATGCCTTCACACCATCGGTGGGACTGCAAATTCATATAACCTGCATGGAAAACAGTATGAAGAGTCCTCAAAGAAAAAAATGTAGATGTACTACTTACCTTCTGATCTGGCAATCCCACTACTGAGTATCTACCCAAAGGGAAGTAAGCCATTTCCTCAGAAAGACACCTGCACTCAAATGTTTACCACAGCACAATTCACAATCTGAACAATGTGGAATCAACCTACCTGCCCACCAACTCATGAGTAAAGAAAATGTGGGATATGTATGTGTGCACGTGCACACACTCTATGGAGTTCTACTTAGAATGAAATAATGTCTTTGCAGTAATTTGGATGGAACTGGAGACTATTCATTATCCTAAGTATCTAAGGAATAGAAAAACAAACACCACTTGCATTCACTAATAATTGGGATAGAGTCTGGTTACACATGGGTACAAAGAGATGGAGGGGACATTGTAAACGAAGAAGGGGGGGAGGATGGCAAGGGTAAGGAATTAAAACTTACCAATGCAGTACAGTGAGCAATTTTTAGATAACAGGGACACTAAAAGCCCTGACTTAAGCATTCTACAAGGTATCCATGTAATAAAAACATTTGTACCCCCCTTATTATTTAAAAAAAATTTTAAATGTCAAATATGACATCCACCCACAGTCCAGTGGCTATAAGTAGTGACAAAAACCTGCCTAATGGAATTGTTATTTTCTACGAGTCCAGAAAGGAAGCATGAACAAAATATTGAAGAGCTCTAATAATCTCTATTTCAATTGCACTGCAAAGTACAGTATAACAGATACATACTTACTAACCCTGGATATATCTCTATAACGTATTATCAAGTTTAGAAGAACAAAGACATTGTATGTAGAGAACTTTAGTTTGCTGAAAAGAAACATCACATGTTTCTGGATCATGTATTCAGAGATACTAAATTTTTCCCTCTCATTTCTTCTTCTTTGATCTGATGCCTTTCCTGTTATCCGAGCAGTTCAGAGGCTCTGTGCTTCCCACCTTGGGGAAGAATGTAGCAAGGTAGCCAAGAAAAAAATTAAAATGAATAAAAATAAAATAGACTCCAAAATGTAGACCTTCAGTCTGGAGATACTTTCTGAGTTTCATGTCTCATGTAGCCAGCTCCGTAGTATATAATTGTCCTTTGATGGCTTATAGATATCTCAAACTATCCTTAGCATTTTCCCCCTGCAATCTTGCTTCTCATCCTGAGTTGCTTATCTCCACAGAGCACATCCCCATCTCTCCAGTGGTCAAAGCCATGACTTGGGAAAACCTTACCCAACCATCACCAACCAAACACCCCCTGCTCCATCCATGGCCACCTTCTTTTCTCATCTCAGTTAGTGTGACAGCCTCATGCCTTGTCTTTTGCCTCCACTCTTCTTTCTCTTCAATTTATTCTGAAATGTAAATAAGACTGTGGGGGGTGTTTTTACTTAAATTTTTTAAAACCATGACTATATACATTTATGGAGTACAATATAATAATTTGATACACAATGTGCAATGCTTAAATCAAACCAATTAACGTAACTATCACCTCGCTTACTTTTGTGGTAAGACATTTATAATATACTCTTATTTTGAAAGATAACCTTGCATTGTGTACATTAGGTGAGATCCCACCAAACACCCTCCCTCCACTCACCCTCCCACCTACTTTCCCCTCTCCCTCTTCTCCCCTCTTTCTTTCTGGGCTATCTTTGTGTTTCGTCATTTGTATGAATATGTATTTATATATTAGTTTCATAGTAGTATTAAGTACATTGGATACTTTTTCCCCATGAATATGCTCCAGCTCCATCCAGGTAAACATAAAAAATGTAGTTTCTATCTTTTTTATGGTTGCATAGTATTCCATGGTATGCATATACCACAATTTGTTTATCCATTCATGGGTAGATGGGCATTTAGGCTGCTTTCCGTGACTTAGCTATTGTGAATTGGGCTACAAACATTCTGGTGCAAATGTCTTTGTTGGAAAATGATTTTTGTTCATCTGTGGGTTTTTTAAAACTCAAATCCTTTAACTCATTCTGCATAATTGTCAAGGATAAAATGGCTTCCCAAATAAGAAGCACCATGCCTACCTGCCTGCCCTTTAAGTCTCATTGTCTATCCTTGCTCTTCTTTACTAAATAGCAATGCTTTCTCTCACCAAGCACTTACGTGCCTATCTGTATATGCTAGAAATGTGCCCACTTTTATAATGGGTTGTTTTTATGTGTGCTGATTACCAGAGTAAGTGCAAGTTCAAAAGCTCGGCAGAGTCATGCTTCTGTGCAATTCAGGCTCCGGTGAAGGGTGGCTGAGGGGACACAGCCTGCCGAGACCACCTTTTCACAAGTAGTTCCTCCCTCTGCCTTCCACCATCCCTTTTATTTTCCTTTAATTTCTATGTCATGCCACTGTTTCCTTCATAACCCTTAATTTGTGGCTTTAAGTTGTTTTCTTCTGTTTTCTCTCTCACTTGAACCAAATTCTCAAGTTCCGTTAAGATAGCTTGCTTATCATATTTACAGCAGTATCATAAGAACCTGTTATACAATGAGGTTTTCAAAAATATTTGCGGATGAATAAGAATGTGTGATAGTGATGACAACTACTACACCTAACTATGGTCTCATGATTCTCATTCAAGAACCATTTAGCAAATAGCTCCGTCTTTCTGGCCTTTCTAGTTTTGTTCCAGACGTTTGGATCACAAAATGGACATGGAAAGCACAAGATTATCTTGCTGTCAAAGAACTTATTTTCTCGCTTAAAATGCAGGCATGTCTGCAATAACCTGAGCGCCACACCGAACAGTGCATGCACCTGTCCATGACCTCATGTTCTGTATGCAGTACTACTACTTTTACTGTACTTAGTTCTTTGAAGAATTAAAAAATATATAACACATTGTACTCTCTTCAAGGAACTCATAATTTGTTTGGGGAGCCATGATAAACCAATATAAGGAATCATAAAATACAACATAAAGACTATGTAATTCATCATCAAATAAGCTATGGTGAACAAATATTATTTGATCCTTTATTTTTCCTCTGAGACTCAGTTTTCTCTTTCATAACAGAGGCATTGGAAGGATCAAAGCAGAAATTATGTGAATATTTTCTATAAGCTGTAGATCACATGAGCAATCCAACACAATAGTACTATTAAAATCTTCCCCAAGCATAGCAAAATAAGCAAGAACACTCCATTTAGAAGACACAAACTGGTATTAACAGAATGTATCAAAGAATTTAACTTTGGTTTTTCATTAGTCCTACTTAACTGTTATATTCATAAATACGAAGGAAATCCTTTATCACAGTTATGGAACTGAGGAGTATTTCTTGGCCAAGAATGCCTTTACTTGAGGCTCACACATTCTATTCAAATAAGCAGATATGAACTATTACTTAGCACTGCAATCTCATGGTGAAAAATACAAAGATTCCTTTCCTGAAAAAATATGTGCCTTAAAAAAGAGGTAAACAAATCATAACATCTTACAAAGCAAAATGAAATCTGGCTTCTCTGATGCTAATGAGAAGACGCTGAGAGTTCCACAAATCACAATGTAAAATTGCTTTGTGCCTGTGTTTATCGGGTCACCTGTATAATGGATACCTGTGGCCAAACTTCCCTCGCACAGGGGAGAATTTCACATTCAACTTTCCTCATTTCTATACCCCTTGAAATATTTGAAAGTTTACATAGCTTTTCTCTGGACTATGCACAGTCCATTACACAGTGTCTCTCTTGTCTTCTTTCTATATAAAGACTCTCTCTGCATAGTAACCTGTAGGGAATGTCAGCTCCACACCCTAAAACCATTGTTATAGACGAGTACCATGAGTTTCAGCATGAAAAAATTGTTGAAATTGAACAAACAGGAAATAGATTAGTGGATGCTAGACGTCAGGATGGGATAAAGGAGACAGATATGACTATAAATACAACAGGAGGAATCTTTGGGGTGGAACTAACCGTTCTGTGCCTGGATTGCATCGATGTCAATATCCAAGTTGTAATGTTACAATATGGTTTTGAAAGACATTGCCATTGTGGGAAACTAGGTAAAGGGTACAGATTATTTCTTACAACTCCATATTATTTCTTACAACTGCATGAGAATCTGTGATTATCTCAAAAGAAAACATTTAATTAGAAAGTGATAGTAACATTATATCAATTGAATACAAAAATCCATTAAGTTCCATACTGGCATAAATGAATGAATCAATGAATGGGAGATGATGAAGCTTTTTCTCACAGAAGATTACTAACTAGTAAATTTTAAAGTTAAATATTAGAATTTCATCCCCTGACAGCCATCAGAATTAACTCACCCAAGAGGTATCAATGGATGCTAAAACTAGACATTAAAATTTGATGAGGAATAGGATATTTACAGTTTCAAGCCACCTCTCTACAAGATGCTCATCACACACAGTAGAGAAAACTAGCAGATCACTTTTTTTGGATGCAGAGTCTTCCTCTGTTGCCTGTCTAGAGTGCAATGGTGTCATCATAGCTCACAGCAACTTCAAACTCCTGGGCTCAGTGATCCTCCTGCCTGAGGCTCCCTACTAGCTGGAACTATAGGCACGTGCCAGCCAGTATGTCCAGCTACTTTTGCAGTTTTTGTAGAAATGGGGTCTCACTCTTGCTCAGGCACCACCATAATTACACAAAGTTAACATCACGGTAACAGAACAAACCAACATGATGTACTGCTTGAAGGTGAAGTGAGAGGTCCACAGCTGAACTTCAGCCTTATTTCTCAAAATAAGAAATACAAAGACACAGCAGACAAACCAACACTGAGGTAGTCTACAAAATGACTGACCTATGATCTCAAGTGACAAGAAGACTGAGGGTTAGTTCAAGATTGAAGACTTGGCGGGTTCAAATCTCCAGCCCGGGCCTGCCAAACAACAATGATGGCTGCAACCAAAAAATGGCCGGGCGTTGTGGTGGGCGCCTGTGGTCCCAGCTACTTGGGAGGCTGAGGCGGGAGACTCGCTTGAGCCCAGGAGTTGCTATGAGCTGTGATGCCATGGCACTCTACCAAAGGGGATAGCTTGAGGTTCCGTCTCAAAAAAAAAAAAAAAAAAGATTGAAGACTGAAGAGTTATGATAGCTGAATACAGCCAGCTATCCTGGACCGGATTATTTTGCTATAATCAATGCTATTTGAGAAATTGATGAAGCTTAAATGAGGTCCTTGAATTAAGTGGGAACATATGTGTTAGTGTTAATTTCCTGATTCTAATGATTTCATCAAGACTATGAAAGAGAACCTTCCCCTCTGTAGGTGTTATGTACTTAAACCAGTCAGGGGAGACAGGGCATCAGTCACAACTTACAAATGGTTTAGGAAAAATCTTCTGTAACATTGGTAAATTTTTCCATAAGCTTGAGATTGTTTCAAAATAAAAATTATCATTAGTACAAAAAATTTGAGAACTTTCACTATAGGTTACAGTTAAGAGATTTTTGTGCCCAATTGCTCCTTCTTCCTCTTCTAAAAAATATCCAGTTAAATGAGGATACCGTGATTGAAAATGAAATCTTCTGAAGCAAGGGTTGGCAAACTTTTTCTGAAAAGGGCCAGATATCAAATATTTTAGACTCTGAGAGCCATACCGTCTCTATTGCAATTTCTCCATCCTGCCATAATAGTACGAGCAGCCAGACAATACATAAACTCCTGAGTTTATTGGAATAATATTCCAAAAACAAACTTTGGACGCTGAAATTTAACTGTTATATGATTTTCATGGATCACAAATTTTTTTTCCCATAGGCATTTAAAAATGTCCAACCTGTTAGCATACAAAATTAGGTGGATTTGACCAATGAGACTTACTCTGATAATTGTGCTTTATTTTTCCAAATGGTCATTATATACTATGTTGTTAAACAGATGATTACCAAATTATCATGAACATGAGTTTTATAACTTTAAGAAGAATTTTGCTGCATACCTTTCCAAGATAGAGGTGAATGACTGCTAGGGCATGAACAGACACCATTTAAGGAGATTCACAACGCACTGCCTGTTAATTGAATACATTTCTTCTCACAGGTGATGCCTAAGTCCAGCCCATTCATGAACCATCCCAGCTTAACCCAGAAATAAACTCTGATTTTTTTGAGAGCTTGGGATGAGAGGAAGCTCACTTGTTATTAAAAGATAAGCCATTTGTTTCCAAAGGAATTTTCATAAAAATGTTCTGCTTACTCTGGTATAGCGGGGGGACCTGATTAATGAAGTGTTTCTACAGTTTTTATCTAGCACGTGTGCACTCTAGGTTTTAACGAGAAGAGCTAGACACATAATAGAATTATAATATTTCAGAAGAAACTACTGGAATAAATTAGAAAGGAGATGAGTGGTGGAACTCAAAGCAATAGTTAATTGGGAAGGAGAAAGGGAAGACCAATAGGCTTATTAATTGTGTAATGTTAGCTAAAGTTTTGAGTCTAGGAAATTACAGCTTTGCTAAAAAAATGGGGGGGGGAGTTTGAAGACATTTGATTTCTAACAATCTTATATCCACCTACATTTAAAGGTTCTCTCCCCAATACATATTGGGACATTCACTTTAATATTTTATCTTTTTCCAATACCTCAGCAATATCCTAGAAATATAATTGGCACATAATTAGATAATAGAGACCACTTTTATCTTGTTATTAAGCCCATAAGCAGAAAGACCACTCTGACTTTATAAACTCCCAGTGATAGTTTTTTATAAAATTGCTGAAGTTTCTATAAAATCACGGTTTTTGTTTTTTTCAAAAAGAAACTCAACTCTAGTTACCCTGTTGAGGAAAAGCATGGTCCTAACACGTTCTCACATGTTCATGGGACATCAGCCATCATCTTTGGGACGCGGGAAAGACTTATTAGTCAAACTGAAAAAAAGCAGTTCTGGGCTGAAAGACATCTGTGTGATTTCTCCACCTCAGAGTTCAGCAGTAAAATAAATAAGTAAGGTACGTAGAGAAATAAAAGAGGTCACGGGGTAAAGCACCACGCAACACAAGCCAGAAGGCCCTGGAACAAGAGAAACACCACTGAGCACGCATTTACCAAACACTGATTGCAAAGGATTTATTAAGGTCCAATTAGTATGCTTTCAATTTCAAATAATCCATATCTCCTCCAGAAAATATTCACAGAAACAAAAGTCCAAGTTCATTTCCTTGACTTACAATATAAAATGTTCCGTATTTTGTATAAAGTATGTGCAAACACATTTCTGCTAACCGGTTCCCCACATTCCTTTCACTGTGGGTATTTTACAAGTCTGCCCTCTGCTCAAAGGCCGACCGTGCCCTGACTTCCTCCTTCCTAGACAGCCATTCATCATCTTCTGGACTTCTTTCTCTCAGACATCCTCCTGACCTCCGCCTACCTGCTTTGTGACTGTGCTACTTCACTGGTTCGTTCTTACAGCAAACTGATGCAATTACTACTTTACCTGGAAAATGCATTATTAGATAGGTATCACCTAATGTGGAGGCATCTATCGGGGTGATTCCTGGGGAATACACAGCAGCCAGTCATATACTGCCATGCTCCACCCATTTGCTATAGAAAGGCCTTGAGCTATTTAACATGACATTTCTTTATTCACTTCGCATGTTTGATTTCTTTGCATTTTCTTCAACTCTACATTGCAAGTGTGGTTACTAGGAGCTGAAACAAAATGTGGACTTGCTACATATATTAGGATACCTTTATTATTTTGACAGGTGACTATTTCTAGACCATCTTGTTATAGGACTAAGTCACTCTCCACTAAAGTAACCACCACATTTCTTTTGCAAAAAGGCAATGTAACTGGGTCTTCACAATTGCCACCCACGCAGTGCAAAAGCCGTAAATCCCTTTTTATGAAAGGCAAAAGTGTATTCAGACATTTCACATTAAAAAAAAAAATCCTTCATGGGAATATGTTCTAGGTAAATAATTATAAAGACAAAATTTTATGTACATGAAATTTTTGCAACTCTATAATAGTGAAAATTTAAAATAACCTAAATAGTCAACAATATGGGGATGGTTAAATAAACTGAGCTGCGTCCATTAAATGGAGTATAACATAGCCATTAAAATTATGTTTTTGTAAAATTTTTAATGCCATAGGAAAATACGGCAATTCTGCAATGAAAAAAAAATCTAGTTAGAAAACTGTTTACAATATGAGCCCAATTATGTTAAAAGTATATAAGACACATATAGACATATATGGGGGGGTTATTACAGGCGGTTACTTCTGGGTTGTGATTATCAGTAACCATTTTTGCTTGTTTACACATCTCCGCATTTTTCAAGTTTTCTATAATGAGTACGTATTATTCCATAGTTCAGAAAAACAGGCTATAAAAAAACTTCCACTGACATACAGGTAAATTAGAATGTCCGTGGGTATTTTAAATATGTGGGGAACAATATTACTGTGCTTCATTTTCTATGACTTTTGGGGAATACATATTCTTTCGGTAATAAACTTACATTCCCTGCCTTACACCTGTTAGAACACTTTAACAAAAGGTTAATATTGTAGTTAGAGCACTATTTGCTTCAAAACCTAAACAAATACTGACTTTGAAATCTAGGTTCTTCCATTTCCTAGAAGATTTAAAATTAGTATCCTTTTCATCTTTTTAAGTCAGGCATCCCGCACACACACATTATATGCATGCTTCCTAAATGAAATAATTCTAATTTAGTTTTCCTAAGGGAAAAAAAATGGAATTACGGTAGTTTATTATAAACAGTCTATAGTCTTATCCATCACAAACATACTGATAGGCATAAACATGTTTATTCAGTGAAATGTATCCTTTAAAAATAAAAAAGGCCTGTAGTAAATGAAGTTGTGGATTCAACTAGCCAAGAGTTTATCCTGACTTGCACCAAACCACACAAAATCTTTTTTAACGTTAGTATAGTCTAAATGGACACTCCAGAGTCTATTCTTGAATTCCATCGTAAGAACTCCACTTTCTACTTTCAGAAGGAGTGGGGATCGAGATGAGGGGTGTCACATAAGCTAATTTTCAATACATATCAAGTCTTGAGGGGGGCTAGGAACAAATACTGTCATTGGTTAGTGTTTAAGTACGTGAGTCTATCTTCCTCCTTTCACACCCCACACTGCCCTGGCAATTGGGTAGGGGGAGGCTGTTCATCCTTTAACAGAGGCTGGCTGGCTCCTCCTCTTAGTTTCCTTTCTAAACCACGGAGTGGTCATTGCTGTGGACCCCGGCCAAGATGGTGTGGTTGAGGGAGGAAGCCGAGCGGTCTGAGCCTTCCGCGGGGCCGCTGGGGTTCTCACTGCGCTGGCAGCAGAGGATCTGCCTGAAGGTGGCGCTCATCTCTTTGTCGCGGTAGGAGTAAATGATGGGGTTCATGGCAGAGTTGAATTCCGCAAGGAGTAGGAAAAACTTCTCATAGGCCAGAACATTACACTGGGGACAGCACACGTCTAGCAGTAACAAAACCAATCCGGGCGTCCAGCAGATGATAAAGGCACCTACGAGGACAAGGATAGGAAGGATTTAAAAGAAGAGAATGAGAAAATAACATTATGAAACATGCAGCCAGAAGTGAAAGGATGTCCATTTCAACATAAAAATACTGAGATCGGAAGCCACCAATCATTGTAAATGAAACATTCACTTTCTAAAATAATCAGAAAAAATGATAACAATAATCAATGTGGTAAAATTTCATTATTGGAGGTCCTGCTAAAACAGAGTATTTATGAAGCGTTGATGATTATTTTGAACGAAACACAAAGAGTTTGACAAGCACTGGGATGGGAAATACTGATGCAGGATACACACGTGGGTTTTAAGAACAAAGGTTGTTTTGAAGCAAAAGATAAACACTAAAGATAAATGTCCTTTAGTATCTAGTTAAGGCACAGTTTCTGGATTCTGGTCGCCTGGGCTCAAATCCTTGCTTTGTTATTTGATAAAATGTGTAAACTTAGGAAAATTATTTTCTTACCTCAGCTTGCTCATCTGAAAAACAGATGAAAGATTTGTTGGAAGGATTAAATGAGTGCTAAGAAAATAATCGCTCAGTACATATTAACGGTAATAATAAGTTATCACCTGCTCAGTGGCACGGGTCTGTTTGAACGTAGAAATTTCCAATGATAAGATATATATTTTATTTCTATTAACCAATCACCTGTGTAGTGTTTTTCTATATGCTTTATCAACAACTAATTTAATCTTAATAGCCATATGACATTAAAAACTAATATCCCCATTGTATAGATAAAGAAACTGAGACCCAGAGGTTTAAATAACTTGCTCAAGCCTGTGGTACTGACAAGTGGCAGGTGGGAGAGAAATCCCAGGATTTTTGCTCTTAGATGCTGGCTCCGGAGTCCAAGATCCAGGAAACATTACATTAGATTTCCATTCTTGAAACTAAAAAATATTTTAAACTGAATTTTATGCTTCAGATGTTTTACTAGTTTAGATCAACTTTGTTCTCTTTCTTCCCCCAACTATTTTGAATCATTAAGATTTTACTACGTATGCAACAGTAAGAAGAACGGAAATATAGATTCTTAATTCCGTTTTATGTAGTTCCTAAAATCACTCCTCATTTGGATCCCAGGAAAAAGGGAGGTTGCAGAATAGCATTCAAACTTATCCCTGTGTCTCCCCAGGACCTGCTGGGGATCTCCCACGGAAAGAACACGAGCCGAGAGGAGTGGTGGGCATCACCATGCCCCCTCATGCTACACCTAATGTGCCCTATACATATAATCAAGCCAGGTAACAAGCAGAGGGGGAATGGGTGACCCAAGAAGTGCACTTGAATCATCAGAGTTCAGTGGCACTGGTCTTGGTGGACACAGGCTTCAACCAGGGTCATGGATTTGGACTGGCTTCAAGGAATGAGATTCACAAAATGTAAACAAATGAAATTTAGTCTCCAAACAGCCCACTTTGGGATGTGAGCTTTCTTTTTTGAAACGTTTCAGCAGGGAAATGAAAATAAAGGAGAAAAGTACCCCCATAAAGCTCTTTGTTCTACAACTCCAATGTGTATTGGTTTTAAACTGCTGTTCACTTTGAAGACTGTCCAAGGTACTTCATTTTCTAATAAATACAATACCTTAGAATTTCCTAAGAGAGAAAAAAAAATATTCCAAATATCAGGAGATAATAGCCAAAGAGCTATTTGAACTTCAATAAAAATGTTAATAAAGCATTCATCCCAAGTCCTTGAATTTCCTTGCTTGAAAATCACTCAGAAAGCTAAACATAAAGGAAAATCAAAGGAATGCCTCTTGGGTTTCAGAAATAATGCATTATTCATCGAGAAGCCAGGAAGGGAATTATTCTCAGGATGGAAAATGCTTGGATGGAAAATGCATGGTCCCATTATTCCATTTACTTGGAAACTAAAAACACACAGGCCCTTCATGAATGAGAGAGCATTCTTTCAAGTTTCTTTCCCCCTTTCTTTTATCAAAGCTCTAATTGAGCTCAAATTCAGAGCTTGATTAGATACCAGTAACATGCATCTCAATAGATAGATTTTAAATAAAATGATCTTTTTCTCCTCCCAGGCAGCAGAAGGAAGTATCTTTTATCCTCATGTTCTTGTTCATGCTGCTTGACTTGGTTCAAAAATGAAAAGATTCAAAGACACTCATTGGTTGTTCATAATTACTTCCAATGTTAAAATTCAAAAAGAGCAAGATCTTTCCAAAAAGAGTCCATGAACCTTATTTTCTGATCAAAAATTGCAAGGAACCCTGCTAGGCTGCAGACAGGAAGTGGGAAGCACCACAGTCTGACATAGGAGCTAATATATGTGGACACTTCATTGAGGAACCCAGAATCCTCTCCCTTCCTCTTCAATGAAAGGGACTGGGTTTTTCTAGTACTATGATTAGGCCCAGTCACACGGTCCCAGCACTGTGGTTGGATCTGCAAGACTCAATCCAATAATTCCACTGACTCACAGTACAGGCCTCAAAAATCAACATCAAAAACCAATCGTGTAGAATTTTCCCCTCTTCTTCTTTTCCTTCTCTTTCACAGAGGTGTCAAGGATCAAACTGACCGTAAGATGAGAGGTACCACAGAGAGGAGAGAGTGAGCCCTGGAAAATCTTAGGGTGATGGAGGCTCCTAACCCACAGTAAACGAATATTCTGAAATCAAGTGCTCAACTTGTGGATTTCCTCCTGAGCTTCTAAAGACAAAAATAAACCACACTCAAACCCCTTCAATAATAAGTATAATACAATCAGAAGCATAATTCAATCAAGTTATAGGGCTTGAGATGTGCACTGTGGACCCATCAACACATAACCTGTAGAGAGTTGAGTGTACACCTGCAAGGCATATTGATCAGAATTTACCAACCCCCTCCCCCCAAAAAATCTATCTCAGCATCTGTGAAATGGAGAGGTAATAGCTCCCTGCCTTCTCCATGGGTCATGGTGAGGATTAAATGGAAATACAACTTATAAAAGCCCTCTATAAACTGCACATCTACCTGACTACTACTGACTCATGAGGGCTGGTATAGCACAGCTCTTAGACAGGCTCTTGCAGGGCAGAAGATGAAGGCATGTTTTAGATGGCGAAGACCTAGCATGCCCTAAAGCCCAGAGGTGATACCATCCTGATGATGATAAGAGATGTCTAGAATTTGCATTTGGGTATGAGGAGGACAAGGCAACAAGGTGGAACAGAGTGAGAGAACAGAGGGAAGCAGGGAGACCCCAAATCATTTTGGAGGTTCTCGTGGGTCAACTCAACACTTAGCAAGATGGAGACCATAAAGTGGTACTAATCAGGGATGGTGTCTTATTTCTAGCACATTTCTGATGGAGGAATCCCCACAGACCAAGGCTCAACACCAAGGGATTGTGTGGAAGGCAACAGTGTGGAAGGACAAGAAAATAAAAGTTGTTTATGGTTAAAGTGAAAGAAGTAGCAGATGGTAATGAGCCTGCGGTCTCAAAGGTCTTGTACATCTGGCTAAGACATTTGAAATTTGTCCAGTACAATATTAGTTCTCAACTCTAGACACACATATAAGAGCTTGTACAGGTTATAAAAATTAATGATCTTAAAAAAAATTAATCATCTTTCAGCCAGTTTGAATCTTGCAAAAAGAAACAATGATCTTCACCTACCTCTCCTCCCAGGAGATTTTAGTTTCATTGGCCTTACTGGTCCGATTTTCACTTAAGATACGACACTGGTACAACCAAAAATCACATTACAACAAAGATATCTGTATCAGAATGTTTATTGCAGCCCAATTCATACTTGCCAGGGCATGGAAGAAGCCCAAGTGCCCATTGATCCACAAATGGATCAATAAACTGTGGTATAGGTACACCATGGAATACTATGGAGCCATAAGGAAAGATGGA